>MEJB01000011.1:2087785-2106733 GCA_001752375.1 Rhazya stricta | reverse complement strand
CGCGGGCTTCCTTAATTCTTTTGAAATATCTCTTATACAATTAGCATATTCATCAACATAGCAGCAAGAGAAATAGAGAAAAATAAAAAAAAACAAATGGACCGTCGGAGAAATTGCGAAAAAACGATGCAATGATCGGCCTGCGTTCATGCTTGTTAACCGTATCGTTCAACCATCATCCAAGTGGAACTTGTTTGATACCAATTGATGAGGCTTGCTTCAAAACCGCTAAAAAGGCGTCTTTACCCAATTTGCAAACATATTCTTCTTTCCCTTTCTCTCGAAATCCCATCCCTGTATGGCTCCATGTAAATTTCTTCATGTAGAATCACCGAGAAGGAAAGCGTCTTCACAGTCTATTTTACTCTACTTCCAAATCAAGGCGCGTAGCTGAGCCCCCAAGAACCACTTGAATAAGATTGCATTCTTTCACAACCGAGCAAAAATTCTCGCTAAAGGTCGAGTTCACGACCTTTCCGCTGAGTAAATCCCTTTACCACAAGCGAGCCTGTATCGGCTTTTGCGAAGTACATTCATCTTGCTGTATTCGGTAAACCCATCGATTCTTGAAAACTTTCTTACCCTTTGGTAACTTCACTAACTCGAAGGTATTATTCTCACGAAGTACTAAGAAGCCACAAACCTTGAATTTCATCTTCAAAGGTAAGATTCATCACCRCCAATTGATTTAGAATTCCTTAGAAATTATTCAAGTGATCGGTCACTGGTGAACCATCACTATATCTCAAGGACATCATTTGCTTGAATAAAAACAATTTATTATTCCTTGTCTTTCTTGCATATAACTCCTCAAGTTTGGTCCAAAGGGAGCGAGCATGAGTCATCGAGCTCACATGATTCAAAACATTCTCATCCACCCATTGACAAATATAACCACAAACTTGTCTATGCAATAAACTCCATTCTTCATCACTTTTTCCATCGGGTTTTTCACTAGAGAAAACCGGCAAGCGGAAACCTTTGACATAAAGTAAATCTTCCATCTTTCCCTTCCAAACATTATAATTGGAACCATTCAAGCTCGCCATCCTAGATGTGTTCATCTCCCTCACCACACAAAACCAAACAAGGCTCTGATAACACTTGATGGGAAGGAAATCACAATGCAACGGAATATTTCAACAACATAATTCTTCCTAAATACCYRTGCAACTTAGAGACAAATAACCARYGAAACACATCCAACAACACATAAGAATTTTAGTGTGGTAAAACCTCCGTTAACTAAGAGTAAACATCCACGGGACCCTTAGGCCACTTAATATCTCCACTATAATAATAATGGGTACAACCAAAGGTTCTCTCTAATAATAGTTAGAGGCATACATCAACATCATCAAGATCTACAATTAATCTTGGAATACAACAAGCATTAAGAGAGAGAATAACACCCAAAACAATCTTAAACTCGCACCTCAAAAATCACTTAGTAAAAAGACCTAGAAAGCTCAAAATCAGATCTCCACCGTTCAAAACGTACCTCGGTGTGTCCTAAAGACTGTGACAACATTTCGTGACGATCCAACGGTTGACAGCTGCACAATGATTGATTTAGCAAAGTTCGTTGGAGCTGGAATGGGGCTGCAGAAATGTTCACTCACTGAAAATGGGGCTGCAAAAATGTTCACTCACTGAAATGGGGCTGCAAAAATGTTTTACTCTCTTCTATTTTTCTTGTCTTTTATTTTTCACACTCTCATATGAAATCCTACTCTTTGCTCAATTTAAATAGCAAAGGTATCCATAAGTGGGTTAGTAACCACATACATTTGGGCCTCTCCAAATAGAAGGGATAGCCCAACAATTCCAGTATCTACTGAAACCAAATCAGGCTCCATCTGACACTGTGATTGGCTGATCGATGTGTTTAATCCATGCTTTCCAATTATTCTAGGAGTAAAGCGCTAGCAAAGCTAAACCACCAGAAAAAATGATAGCTATACTAGTATGTTCCAATTCTTTTACACAAGAAGAACAAAAATGCACAACCAAACTCTTCACATAATTTTACCCCACCATTCTGATATCTAAGAATGAAGCACAGAATCTTGATAGAAAATGATGAAATCGTCACTCTAATCTCACTTCTTCCGAGCACAAAGGATCACCCTTATTTAGAAACAAAATAAGTGATGACCCTCCCTTCTCCAACCCCCCCCCCCCAAAAAAAAAAAAAAAAAGATAAAGAAACCCCCATTCCGTAAAATGGCAATGAAATATATAACAAAAACTGAAACAAGAAGAAAATTAGAGAAAACACCTGTTTTGCTTCAGATGATCTTTTTCCTTACTGTATTTTACTGCATAATTTTGTATCAGGAGTGTTAAGACTGGAGAATTTTATGCATGCATGGGACTGAAGGGTTTTTGAACTCTTTCTTGGGGAAATTCCAAGTGCAAAATGTGGAGAAGAAAATGTGTATCTCTCAATTCACATTTGACTTGTATAACKTYCAACCTTAAGATAAGGGTTCTGTTATTCTAAAATCTCTAAAAGATTTTGATCAGCCCAAAAAAGAGCTCTACTTTCCAGTGCATTTCAGTTTTCTTTACTAGAAGTTATATTGGATATTGACCATTATGCTTTTTATTCTTATTCTTAGGGAGATAATGACTGTGCAATATTCTAYGAAAAAATAAAAAAGAATAATTATATATATCATAGGGCAAACAGCACTTAGGTCGTTTCAACTATTATCTTTCTTTAAAAATGTCATTGAACTCTATTTTCTATGATATTATACCCCTCAACACTATATGCATTTGTTGAAATATGCAACATYAGGGATTTTCCCTAAAACGAGCTCATATAAACTTCTTTTTTCCTAATAAAGGGTCTCAACCAAACATGATTTATCACACAACATGCAATATTAATGGCTTTGGTTCAAAAGTATTTTGGTAAAGAGTTTTCACATAATATAAAATGGGCAATTTCTTGTAAAGTTCTATTTTTCCTCTCAATTGAACGATTTTGTTGTRGTGTTTTGGYTGTCGAAAATTTATGAGAGGTTCCATTTTCATCAYGTAAGGGAGTAAAGTCTTTGTTGAAATTTTTTTCTACCATTATCGCTTCTAATGGAAATCAATTTTGTATTGATGGAATCTTAGACATGTTTGAAAAGTTTTACAAACTTTACGATGAGCATTATCTTTGTTTAAAGGAAATAGTATCCAAGCAAATCGGGAGTAATTGTTAACTACAACATAAACGTATTTCTTAACTTAAGCTAGTGGCTAGTTCTCATAGTCGAAATAAGTTCATGTCAATGAGCTCAAGAGATTTGGAGGTGGAAATCATTTTCTTGGGTCCAAGAAGTCTTAAATTATTTTCCATATTGACATAYATCAYCAATATTTACTTTTTTAAAACAAACTTTTGGTAATCCCCTAACAAGATCATTTATGGACAAATCACTAAGCAAATCCATATTCACATGTGTCCTAGCCTTCTATGCCATAAATAAAAAGTATCATGATTAACTAGTACTCAAGATAAAGAGAATACACATTTCGACGTCTATTAGTAATACACTCATCAACAATTAAGAAAATAACATTTTATAACAATTATCACATAATTGACTAATACTCAACAAGKTTGTATTTCAAATTATCAATTAGTATCACATTCTTTATGTCATGATAGGGTRCCTTACTAACATTTCCATTCTAAGAATTTTACCAATTTTCCTTTCTCCAGAGGTGACAAATTATTCCTCTTTGGTTTGATACTTGAATAATATATTGGAGTCACTAGTCCCATGTATAGAGCACCCACTATCTAGAAACCATTTGATTTATTTTACTTCTATCTTCATGCATTCCTACACTAATGAAGAAGATGAGACTTTTGGTATCTAAATCTCTTTTGATTCTTAGGRGTTAGTCTTAGAACTCCTAACAATCGAGGTAGATTTCATTCTACTCTCAATTTTTTTTGTAAAAGCATTTATTTGCATAGTGACCTCTACTCTCACATTAGGTACAACAAATATGTGSTATATAGGATGTGGTAACTCTATCAAATATTCTAGTATGATGTGTATGTTCATGCACATGTTCATAACCAATTTCTTTCCTATTATATAATGATCTTTTTGAACCAAGGAGTTTATCTAGATTATCTTTACCGTCAGTGAACTTAATCAAACTACCATTCAAGTCATCAACTTTCTTTCTCAAAGAAACATGTTCAACTAACAATTTATCAAGCTTGGCTCCCTTTTTGCATAAATCCTTATTTTCATTGTGTTAGGTCAAAAGAGATCACCAACCCACAGGGTTCAGCTTATCGGGTCGGGTAGCTTGCTGCTAAGAGGTGGTGCTTTTAAAATTCAACACGAAGTCTAGCATACCTGGGGCTTGCTAGATTTATGATCCCCTTTTTCATGGATGGGTCCTTGAAGTACTCCAGAAAGACTATTGGCTAGATGGATGTGAAAGAATATAATATCGATAAGCACAAATGTGGACGAGATAAGGATGAAGTTGGATAGAGAGTGTGTAGAAAAAGAACAATATAATATTCCTTTGCTCAAATCAAGTTTTTCAGCCTCAAGCCAGATTTACAATCCTCTTTGGTTCCTATGCCTTTAACCAAGGCATTTTGTAAGGGAAAGCAGGTAAATAAAGATGTAAAGAAAATAATAAATACAACAAGGTAAAGGATCATGATGAAGTTGGATAGAGAGTGTGAGGAAAAAGAACAATATAATATTCCTCTAATCAAATCATGTTTTTCAACCTCAAACYAGCTTTACAATTCTCTCTGGTTCCTATGCCTTTAACCAAGGCATTGTCTAAGGGATAAACAAAGATCTAAAGAGAACAATAAACAAAACAAGGTAAAGGGTCGTGGAGTTGGGATACTCCAATGATTCTTCTATCCACTAAGATGATGGATTTGCAAGGCCCTRTTTATCCCTGTTTATTCAGTTAGAGCTGTTGCAGAATTGTCCTTATTAGTATTTAACTCTGTTTGTTCCCCAACCAATTGCTTTATTCTGGGCGATGCATATTTCCTTGCTTGATCTTTGCTATAAACCTCATAYGATGATTCTATAATTGTACTATGGATATTGATACAGACTTGTACTCACATAGTTTATGGATGCTTGTAAGAATAGAAATTCAAGCCTAACTAGACTTCAAGATCTCAATGGACTCAAATTGAAGTTGTTCAACTATACAAGAAGAGATATAGATGTTTATATAGGTTTTTTTTTAGTACATAGGTTATATTTTTTTATCTATTATTGTCTTAGGTTTAGACTTGATTTCCATGATATTGATTTTTGATCCTTGCACAAAAATGTTTTCAAAATATTTTTAAATAAATTTATTTTGTGGAAACATAGGTGTTTGATCTCACAATAGTATTGAGGACTTTAGAAGTTTCTTTGAAAATGAATCCAAAGTGTTCATACACTTTGGACTTAGGACCTAGCAACTTTGGACGTCCTAAGTACAGAAATTGTAAGTCCAAAGTCATTTTATGAAGGTCCGGATGGAACATGGCTTCCATTTGGACTTTTGAAGGTCTCAAACACTGCGTTTGAACTTAGTTTGGACTCAGGACTTGCGCTTGCCTTGGCCATTCGAAAYTGGTTGATGTTATGTCTGCATACCTTCCATTGAGACTTCGGATTATGCCATGTTTGACAATGAATGTTTGAAGGACAGTTTGGATGCACACTTTAGATGTTCGAATGATCCTTAGATTGAGTCTAATATGCCCAAACTAGATGGGTTTTAGCTTTAGGATGGTTTTCTTATGATCATTTCAAAGGGGAGTATGTAAGGAATTTTTACAACTTTTTGAACACCAAGAAGTCTAAGATTAAATGTATTGAATTTAGAGAACATCTTCAAAATATTACATCGATTATTCTATTTCAAAATTGTAAGAAATCTATTAGCAAATCTTTGTGAAATGAAATACCAAGATCTTCATTTTCTTATCCTCACTTTCAAGAGTGAAAAAGTATAACAAAAGTTTATCTGCTTTTGAGAAAAGATTCCAAAATCGTCTAGGACTTCAAACATTTGTTGAAAGGTGAACTTTGAGGTTGTAAATGGGTTGTTGTGTAAAACCCATCTATTGGGTGAGCTATTTGTGTAAAATTTTTTGTGACTTTTGTTTCGTGGATTTGGAAATCCTAAGGGTGTGACCCTAGGTAGTGCATGTCGATTTCAAGGCAAATTGAACTGCTATAAATCTTGTGTATCTTGTGGTTGTTTGTCTCTTCAATTTTGTTGTGATTTGTTGGTTAGTGTTATTATTTCTCATTAAATACACTTAGCATTTATTTCACCTACCAAGTGTTTGATATTTTTACTCAGAAAACTTTGTAATTTGCAAGAAAACGATCTAGAAACCTAATTCACTCTCCCACTTTAGTATATTTCAATTGGTATCAGAGCAAGGACTTCTACTTTAAGGGATGAACATCCTAGAAGAAAATATCTATAACTTTTTCTTCTTTAAACAACCAGGAGGGCTTTTCTACTAATTGGCCACCACTTTTCAAAGGTACCAACTATAACATTTGAAAAACTCATATGTATATCTATATATCCATGAATTATGACTTACGGAATATTGTTACAAATGGRTCATTTGTACCATTTAAAGTTCTTAATGATGTTAAACTTACAAAGGTTGAAAGTGGGTTCAATGAGGACGATGTGAAGAGGGTGACTCTTAATTCCCAAGCTATTGATATCCTATGTTGTGTGTTCTAGACCTTAATGAGTACAATAAGGTAAGTTGATGTGAGAATGAGCATAGTATATAAAGGATGCTTGAGGTTATGCATGAAGGAACTAACAAGTGAAAAAGTCCAAACTTGCTATGCTAGTAAGAGATTATGAGTTGTTCACATGAAGCCCAATAAGAATATTGGCCAATATGTTCAGTAGGTTCACAAACACTGTGAATGAATTGAAATCCTATGATAAAGTATATTTAAATGGAGAGAAAAATAGAAAGATCTTGGATGCTCTGCGAAAGGCTTGGGAATCCAAAGCCTTAGCTATTGAAGAAGCTAAGGACTTGAAAGTATTCCTAATTGAGGAACTTATTAGTCCACTATTAACTCATGAGATGAAGTTGAAAAGGAGAAGTGACCAAGAAGATTTAGAAAGAGGAAGAAAGGGTAATCCACTAAAAGTAGTCGAAATCACTAAGGAGGATTAAGAAACCTCTAATGAAGAGGATATGGGGAATGGTAGTAAGAAGATTCAAGAAAGCTTTTCGAAGACGAAACTACAAGAGATCATTCGAGAAGCCTCTTCATCCTAACAACATCACAAGAACATGTTACGGATGCAAGAGCACGAAACATCTAGTGGCTGATTGCCCAAATTCAAAGAATCCCAAAAAGAAGGAATCAGAGTTGTTCAAGAAGAAAAGCTTTGTGACTTAGATGATGATGAGGAAAATGAAAATTCAGATGAAGGTACAAGTGAAAAAGGAAATTTGTGCTTCATGGAAATAGAGTATGTGATAACTACTATCCCCTCTCATTTAGATAATAATGATGAATGCGATACTCAATCATTGCTTATCRATRTGTATGATGAAATGAAAAATATGAGTAAAAGAAACAAAGAGATGAAGATGAAGATTGATAATTTTTTGAACGAAATTGCTAAATTACTAGTACATAAGAATTCCCTTGTTGAATCCATGAAATATCTTGAATTTGATAACTTGACCTTGTCTATACAATTGATATGATCACTAAGGAAAAGCATGAACTAAAGAAAAAGATTTTTACCCTTGATTCTGTGATGGTTGAACATGATTCCTTGAAAAGGAAAATTCTCAAATCAAATGCTAGTTTGATCAAGTTCACCAAAGGAAAGGACATTAATCTTGATAACTTACTAGGTCTTCATAGATCTCCCTTTGAAACTAATGGTATTGGATATGAACCCTCACACAAGCATACAAACCTTGCCAAACCTCTTATCAAGATAGTATTTGGTACAACACGGTCATATTCTGAAAGAAAAGGACCTAATGCTACCTTTTTTTTTTTTTTTTTCTTGACGAAAAGAAACTTGAAAGTGACATGAAATCCATTTGGGTAGTTAAGGCTACCAAGACTAACCCCAAAGGACCCAAAAAAATATGGGTGCTTAGGCATATGACCGGTGATTCTTTAGAGCTTGTTAACTTGAAGGGTATTTCACTTTTGGAGACAAAAAAAAAAATGGATAAATTCTTATAATGGGTTGTGTTGGTAAGGCACCCCATCCCATCATAAGAAATGTGATTCTAGTTGATGTTTGAAATATAACTTGCTTAACATTAATCAATTATGTGATAATGGCTATAAGATGCTTTTTGGTAAGGATCATTGTAAAATTATTGATATGAGTAGCGACAAAGTTATATGCACTACAAATATTTCATGGTAATGTATACTCTCTTTATTTGGAAGAACTTGTTGYTCAAAATTTTAAATGCTTAGTCATTAAACTCAATAATTCATTTTTATGACATAGAAGATTAGGACATGTTAGTGTGGATTTGCTAAATGATCTTTCAAAACATGATTTTGTTAGAGGTCTTCCCAAAATCCATCTTAAAAAATGCAAGTTTGTGATGCTTGCCAATATGAAAAACAAATAAAAACCCATTTCAAGCCCAAAAAGATGATTTCTACCTCTGAACCTCTTGAGCATATTCATATATATTTGTTTGGTCCCATGAGGACAACTAGCTTAGGTGGTAAGAAATATTCTTAAGTGATAGTTGATGATTTTTCTTGATTTACTTGGGTATTATTTCTCGCTATCAAAWATGATGATTTTGTGAGTTTGTGAAGTTCTCAAACATGATCAAACTTATTTCTATTAGATTTGACAATGTGTAGAAAATTTTACAACAAAGATTTTACTTTCTTATGTGATGACTTGGTATTTCTCACAACTTTTCGGCGGCTAAAACCCCATAACAAAATGGTGTTGTTGAGAGGAAAAGTGAAACTTTGTAAGAAATAGCTCATTCTATGTTATGTGAAAATACTTTGCCAAAATACTTTTGGGCCGAAGTTGTTAATACTGCATGCTATATTGTAAATCGGGTTTTGTTAAGGCCCTTTGTTAGTGAAACTCCTTATGAACTTGTTTTTGGAAAAAATACCAAATATCTCATACTTCAAAGTTTTTGGATGCAAGTGTTTTGGGTTAGATGATAGAAATAACCTTGTAAATTTGATAGCAAATCCAATGAAGCTATATTTCTTGGTTATTCTTCAAATAGGACAAGATATATACTTTACAATAAATGAACACTTGTTGTTATGGAATCTATGCATATTACCTTTGATGAATCTAATGCTTAGTTTTTAAGAAAGGATGATGAGGAAGTTAATTCTTCATATGATCTATTCAAGCAAGATCGATCCAAAAGACAATTAATTAATCAAGTGAATCTTGAASAAAAGATGGAAGAGGATAGATATGAGGATGTGCAAGAACAAGATGAGGAAAATCATGATTAATTCCGAGACAACTTGCCGAAGGAATGGAGATACAAGCAATCCCATCAAAAGGAACAAAATATTGTTGATGCTTCAAAAGGTGTGAGAACTCATAGGAGTTTTTTCTTTTTTTTTTTTTGATAATTTCGCTTTATTTTTTAAAATTGAACATACATGTATTAATAGTGCTTTGAATGATGAATTTTGAATTGTTGCCATGGAAAAAAAGTTGAATCAATTTTATAGGTCACTCGTATGGAATCTTGGACATAGACCCAAAGACCATCTTGTAATAGGGACTAAATGGGTATTAAGAAACAAACAAAATGAAGATGGTGAAAGTTGTTAGGWATAAGGCTAGATTGATAGCTCAACGATACAATCAATAAGAGGGTAATGACTATGATGAAACATTTGCCCCCYGTTGCTAGACTTGAATCTATTCTGTGCTACTTGCCTTTGCATGCTTTAAAGGTTTTAAACTTTTTCAAATGGATGTGAAAATTTCTTTCTTAAATGACAATATTGAGGAGGAAGTTTATGGTGAAAAGCCTTGCGATTTATTCATGAATTGTATCTAAACTATGTTTTCAAATTAACAAAAGCATTTTATGATTTGAGACCAAACTCCTAGAGCTTGATATGAGAGATTAAGTGGAAAACTTCTTGAAAACATTTTTTCTAGGGGAAAAGTGGATAAAACTTTTTTTTCACAAAATCAAATGATTCACTACTTGTGAAAATCTATGTGGATGACATTAYATTTGTTTCCATTAATGAATCATTGTGCAAAGAGTTCTCTAAGATTATGCAAGATGAGTTTGAAATGAGCATGATGTTGAAGCCTACGTTCTTTCTTGGATTACAAATCAAACAAAGCCCTCAAGGCACTTTTGTGAATCTAGCTAAATATGCTGTTAGGGTTGAGTGCCTAATAACTATTGACTTGTATTTTGATAATTACAAAACATTGGAAGTCATTAATGATTTTTGTGAGTTAATCTTATATTTAGGAAGTTCAACAACTACATTGGACTTGATATTATTCGTTTCAAAAGGAAGAATTAAAGGTCCTTAAGTCATATGCAGATTGATTGAAGATTCGACAACTTTTGAAGACTTGAAGGAGATTAGATTACTCATTAGATGGCCAAGGTTTAGTATTTCTTTTATTATTGTGACTAATCCCTTTAATTAATTGTTTTAAAGTTATAAGRCTCTTAAAAATRTTTTCAAAACTCCTTAAAAATTCATTTCTTATTACAAATAAGTTTTGGAAAAGACCTAGCCCTTTATACYATTACATTGTGTTCCTTTTTAGCTCATTTTTTATCACTTTAAATGCCTAGGATGCATGCTACGAATGKTGTGCATCATCCTTAGCTATTCTTGAGCAACATACTGAGTTATGGATGGTAGGTACTGTCAATGCCCAGTGTCTGTGACCGCCTAAAAGTTGCAAAACCTCAAGGACGGCACCATAGACGGTTGTAAGGACTCTATTTGGAACTTCAAAAGAATGTGTCCAAAAGGGTAGTTCAACGGCTCTTTCAATTTACTCTCATTTTTAGACTATATATACTATTTTTAGAAGGGAAAAAAGGCAACAAAAATAGGCTATTAATTGCTAAGCAAATATTTTGAGTTAATCATCTCAAAAACATCATCTATTGAGCAAAAACTTTGATTTCCACTAGTTTCATAGTTTGAGCTTTATTTCACTTATTCAAGTTATCTCGAAGGACTGATTAGAGCTCCAATTGTAAACTCTATCTACAAGGAGTAGTATTTGAGCTATCATTGTAAGACTAAATCATTTTAGGTGAGTTATTGTTTGACTTATCATCCTTTAGCATTGTTGAGAGGTTTGTTTGGTAAAACCCTAGGTTGGTGCTCCTCTCTAAGAGTTGAGATTGGTTGGGCTGTGTGATATCAACCGGTATTTTGTAATCTTTGTGAATTTACACAAGTATATTGAAAGGTTGAAATCCTAGGGAGGATCCTAGGTAGTGGATGTAGACTTGTTGAAGTCGAACCACTATAAATCGTGTGTCTTGCCTATTGTTATCTATTTACTTCATATTGTTTATCCTTATAGTGATTCACTTTCATAGTACTCTTATTGTATATATTGAATCATCTTGAATAGTGAGTTCTCAAGCTAAGGCTTAGTTAAAGTATCTAGATTGTTGGAACTTGTTTATTATCACATTGCCATCAATTGATCATTGTCATAGCTAGTCACTTATTGCTYATTGTTYCGAGTATTGATATTTTGAGGATAAGTGACTAGAGGATATTTTCATCTTTGTAAGAGATATCAAAATATCGAGAGGATAAGTGGAGGAAGAAATGACTCTATAAATAAACTAAGACAATAATAAATGCATTCTTATATTTAATACACTAAAATACATGCACTATATATAGTAATAAAAATAACAAATTTCCCTAAAAATTAGCTTAATGACTTTATACACAACCACATTACTCACCACAATCTTTCATGTCCACCCATGTTCTCCACTAATAGACATGCTCTCATCTCATAATGCGACTTTTGTTTAATATTATTAGAACATTGCCTCCCTTAAACTAAGTTAGAAAATCTAGTAATTCCAATTTCCTTCRTAAATTTGAGAAATGATTATATCTTCAACGATTTTGTAAAGATATCTGCAACTTGACAATACTCAATGCCAATTTGTTTCCTTGCAATCAATTTTCTAATTTTGTGATAMTTGATATYAATATGTTTGCTGTGACCATGAAGAATTGGATTCTAGGACAATGCAATTGCCGACTTATTGTAACAGAAAAAAGTTGTAGGTGCAACTTGTTGATGTTATAGAAACTCCAAGATGTTACTCAACCAAATTGCTTGAGTGGCACATTTGGTGCTGCAATATATTCTACTTCTACAGTTGAAAGTTCTACAACTTATTGCTTCTTAGAAGACCAAGAAAATATAGTCAAACCAAGATAGAAGGCATATCCCCATGTTCTTTTTCTGGTTTCAATATCTCTAGCCTAATCACTATCTATGTATCCAAAAAGTTGAGCAACTTCATTAGTAGAATAAAGAATCCCATCGCTACTTGTGCCTTTGGTGTATCTCAGAATTCATTTAGCTACAGCCTTATGTGATTCTTTTTGTTCTTCCATAAACCTGTTGAGTAAACCAACTCCAAAAGAAATATCTAGCCTTGTAGCAACCAGATACCTCAAACTCCCAATCAAGTTTYTATAGGCWATAGCATTCACACTCTTACCACCTTCATCTTTGGTCAACTTCATCTTTTCAACTACGGGAGTTAAAACTAACTTGCAATCCTTTATATTAAATTTCTTCAAAATATCACAAGCATATTTCTTTGTGAAATAAAATTTCCATCATCCATCTGAGAAACGTCAAGTCCAAGAAGACGTAYGATAACAATATCTCCAAATTTAGCACATTTATCATACAAAGCATGCTCATAATGACATCTCATAAAATCATTCTCAACAGAATAGGAATCAATGCAACTATACCAAGCTCTCAGTGCTTGTTCTGAGCCATATAGAGTTTTCTTCAACTTGTACACCTTATTTTTTATTTTTTATTTTTTATTTTTTTACCTTCCTCATATCTTGCAAGCTGCTTAACATATATTTCTTCGTCCAAAAGCCCATTCTGATATGTAGATTTAACATAATTTCCAATGGTTTTGAGTAGCAATAGAAATAAGCATGCGTCCTTTATTAAGTCTACTTACTAGAGCAAAAAGCCTCAGAATAGTCAATACATGGTTTTTGCTTGTAACCCTTTGCTACTAGCCCTTGAAATGGTCAACTTCACCATTAGACTTGTACTTYATTTTGTATAACCATTTTAGTCCAATTGGCTTCTTTCCTGGAGATAAYGTAGTTAACTCTCGAATACCGTTCTTTTCAATGGCATGAATTTCTTCATCCATTGCCTTAAGCTAATGAGTTTTTGTAGCAATAGCCCTAAAACATTTCGGGGAACAATCTGCAAAAAGAGCAAATTGAACAATCTCTTCATCAGACAAGTCATTATCATTACCCAAAACATAATCCTACAAGAAAGTTGGTAAGAGACGCTAGCTTTGCGATCTTCAGGCTGATGATTTAGGTGACAAAGGAAGCTGAACATCATTTGGAATAGGCTGCTCATCAATATTACTGGGAATAGCAAGAACCACAACTGAACTTTCTTCTTTACCGGACCATTCCCGAACACCATATTCATTAAAAGTAACATGATGACTTATAACTACCTTTTAATTTCTAGATTATACAATTTATAAGCCTTTGATGTGTCACTATAACCAATAAAAATACACTTCTTACATTTATCATCGAGCTTCTTCATGAATTGATTTGGCACATGTGCATAAGCCAAGCAGCCAAATATCTTAAGATGTCTAATAGAGGGCCTTCTCCCACTYCAAGCTTCCTCAGGTATCTTATCCCAAACACTTTTAGTTAGACGCCTATTAACATGTAAACAGCACAAGCAATAGSTTCTACCTAGAAAGACTTAGGCAGATTTTTAGACTTCAACATGCACCCATATCCAAKATAGTTCTATTTTTTCTCTTAGCCACTCCATTTTGTTGTGGAAGGTATCTGAATGTCATCTGACGTTGAATTCCATGCTCATTTAAAATTCATCACAAACAATATATTATGTCCCTYTGTCAGTTCTTAAGATTATAATTTCAAAAGCAATTTATTTTTCCATGAAAGACTTAAACAGTTTGAAAGCATCACATGCATTTGACTTTTGCCTCAGAAAATAAATCCATGTTTTTCAACGCAAATCATCAATTAATGTAACAAAGTACTTACTACCTCCATATGACTAAACCTCTAGCGAGCATAAATATGAATGAACAATCTCAAACTGCTTCTTGGCTCTCCATAACTTTTCCATGGGAAAAGATTCTCTATGCTTCTTCCCAATCACACAAATCTCACGAACATGGTTAGAAATATTAACAACAGGCAAATCAGAAAAAAGCTTTTTCCTTGCAAGATAATTTAACCTCGAGAAATGAAAATCCCCAAACAGCATGTGCCATAATCAATGATCATCAGGAATCTTAGAATTCAAACAAGAACAAAGTGCATGTTGGAGTTTCAAAGGAAACAGTTGATTTCTAGTCATATTTACTTTTGCTATAAGTTTTCCTTTGGAATTTGTGATGGTACAACACCTTGGAGTAATTCTCACGTCAACAGAGTTTAGTGAAGTTCAGGAACATAAAAAGCATCATATATAAATTTATGCGTGCCATCCTTCAAGTGAATTTAKATTTTACCTTTTCCCAAAATTGGCACTTTCATCTTATTGCCAAAAGTAACCTCAGCCGGATCGGTCCATCCAACTCTATAAATAATTCTTTCCTCCCACATATATGGTTACTATATCCAATATCCAAAAACTATTTGTTCTCATTCTCAGGCAATACACTAGTAACAAAGAGCAAAGTTTCAGATTCATTAGAATGCTCACTAAAGTTTTCATCAAGGGTTGCTTGATTGCCATATTGTTTTTCTTACTCCAGAAATCTGCAAATTTGTGCATGTACCTTCCACTATTATAACAATGAATGGAAGCTTACCTTGCTTGGGATTGCCTCCACCTCTTCCTTGATTTGAGTTACCACGTCCTTTTCCTCTAGATCCTCCTCTTCCTCTTGCATGACCTCTACCAAATCCTCATCCTCTTTAATTAGAGCCAATCTTATCAAGGTTAACTTGGATCTTCAAAACCTCTTCTGCTAATGGCTTTGACTTACTGCAGTCCTTTCA
Organism: Rhazya stricta; assembly: GCA_001752375.1. Classification (NCBI taxonomy): domain Eukaryota; kingdom Viridiplantae; phylum Streptophyta; class Magnoliopsida; order Gentianales; family Apocynaceae; genus Rhazya; species Rhazya stricta. Next base: position 2,091,392 of record MEJB01000011.1, on the reverse strand, counting down.
ACATGACTTTCTACCATGTCTTTCAACTCTACAATGGATAGCAACTCAATATCATGTGATTCTATTGATGAAGTAACCATATGATCATACTCCATCAGTATGGTTCGAAAAACCTTCTCAACTAGAGCATCATCTTCAATCATGTGTCCAAATAATCTCATCTTGTTGATGAGATTGGTGAGATAACAAAATTATTGCTTTATCATCTCTTTAGAGGTCATGTCACATCGATCATACATCCTTCTCAATGATTGCAACTTGGACTTTTGTGCCCGATCTACTCCTTTGTATGACACCATCAAAATGTCCCAAGCCTCTTTTGTCATGCTGYTTTTGGCTATTTTCCCAAAAKATGTAGTAGTCAACACCTTGATGAATTTGTYCCAATGCAAATTAATTTCGACGTTGAGAGTTTACAGCAGCATCTTCTGCAAGACCAGGMTCAATAAAGTTCCAAATATTTTGAGGTTTTAGGTCTGTGGACATTATTATCTGTCAACAATTATAATCAAGCTTCCCATATAATTTGGGACGAGAACAAACAATATTAAAATTGTTTTCATATTCCACAACTAGAAAAAAAAATTATTTCTGGTTGGAAGATTAACCAAGCTCTGATACCAAGTGTAAGAAATATCAAAATATCTAGAGAATAAGTAGAGGAAGGAATGACATGCTCTATAAATAATCTAAGACAAGAATAAAATATTCTTATATTTACATATTAAACTACATGCACTATATATAGTAATAGAAATAACAAATTTTCCTAAAACTAGCTTAGTGAATTCATGCACAACCACATCACTCAACCACAATCTTTCATGCTCACCCACGTTCTCCACTAACAGACATGCTCTGATCTTATAATGTGACTTTGTTTAATATTATTATAACATATTGAATTTAACTAAGCTTCATATGCCAATTGCTCATTCTTTCAAGTCCTTCATTTGTTGCAGCATTTTGTTGTAACAATAACCAAAATTTGAACTTCTCTCACTTCTTCATCAAACAACCCTTTAACTGGCATGCAAACTCATTTTCCTACAAAATAAAGCATTTTACTTCAATAAAAGCTCATGAATTCTACAATTTCACAATTTAGCAAAAATAAAGTTACTCAATTGAATTTAGACAATGTTTAAGTAAAAATAACACAAAATAGTGCTATAACACATTAAAGAGGGGAAAAATAGACACATAAATATAGTAATTTCAATGGATTTTCATCCATATCAATAATCTTGAAACTTGACAAAGATGAGAGAGGTAAAAAGGTTGATGAGACTAAGTATAGAGGTATGATCAGTAGTTCACTTTATTTAATGGCTAATACGCTGGATATCGCATTTGCTGTATGCATATGTCTTAGATTTTTTTCATGTCCTAAAGAATCTAATTTATGTATTGTTAAAAATATTTTAAGATATCTTGTTGGCACCYACTGATTATGGTTTATGGTAGCTGAAATGTGATATGTTTGATTTTGCTGGATATTCGGATGCAAATTATGCAGGTGTAAAGTCGAAAGAAAGAGAACTAGTGGGACTTGTCATTCCCTAGGACACTCATTAGTATGTTGGTATAGTAAGAAAGAAAATAATGTTGTCTTATATACGAAAGAAGCCGAATATATTGCTATGGGATGTTGTTATGCRACAAATACTTTTGATGAAATATACTTCGATTGAGTATGGTCTTGACTTTATTAATGTGTCTATTTTGTGTGACAATACTAGGGCAATCAATTTGACCAAAAATTCCATTCAAAGCTCTAGGACCAAGCATATAGAAATGAAACATCATTTCTTTAGAGATCATGTACTAAAAAGGTGATATTGACGTTAAATTTATTGGTACAAATGATCATATTGCAGATAAATTTACTAAGGCTTTGTCTAAGGAGCGTTTTCTAGCTAGTTTCATTGTCGAGTGSTGGCCTAGTACTAGTTTCACTATCTGGTGTCATTTCAAGATTATCATTTCCTAATCTTCTACATCTGCATCTTCATCTAGATCTACTCCTAAATCTTGATGTTCTTCTATACCCTCAAAATTATCAAAGGCTTTCATTTTGTCATGATTATAATTAGGAAATTCATTCTAACTAGTAAGTAAAGGTAATTAGTAAAGCAAGGAAGTAAATAAAATAAAGGTAAATAAAGCTATAACAAGAAAGTAAATAAAATAAAAGTAAATAAAGCTAGTAAAATAGTAAAGTAAAAACATAAATATAATAGAAGTAAATAAAGCTAATAACTAGAGTAAAAAGCTACTAATAVAGAAAAGATAGATAAAGCTAGTAAACTAGTAAAGCAAGTACTAACTGCTGTAAGCTAGAGTAAAAAATGTAAATGAAGCAAGAAATAAAAATGTAGTAAACTAGCAAAGTGTAAAATGAAATGAAGTGGTAAACTAGTAATAAATATGTAGTAGACTAGTAAGTAGTAAAATGTAATAGATACAAAATATGTAGTAAACTAGTAAGTAGTACAATGTAATAAATACTAAATATGTCGTCAGCTAGTAAAATATGTACTAAATTACTAGAGTAAAAATGTAAATAAAGCAAAAAGTGAAAATTCARTAAACTAGTAAAATGCAAAATGAAATGTTATAAAGTATTAAATATGTAGTAAGCTAGTAAAATGTAAAATGAAATGAAGTACTAAATATGTAGTAAACTAGTAATTAGTAAAATGTAATAAATACTAGATATGTAGTAAACTAGTAAAATATGTACTAAATGCACTAGAGTGAAAATGTAAATAAAGCAAGAAGTAATATGCAAAATGAAATGCAATAAAGTACTAAATATGTAGTAAGCTARTAAAATGTAACACTGAATAAAGTACTAAATTTATAGTAGCAAGTAATAAAATGTAATAAATACTAGATATGCAGTAAGCTAGCMAAATAYGTACYAAATGCACTCGATTAAAAGTGTAGTAAACTAGTAAAATGCAAAATGAAATGAAATAAAGTACTGAATATGTAGTAAACTAGTAAAATTTAAAATGAAATCAAATAATAAATATGTAGTAACCTAGTAAGTATTTAAATGTAATAAATACTAGATATGTTTTAAGTTCTGTAAAATATGTACTAAATGTACTAGAGTAAAAATGTAAATAAAGCAAGAAGTAAAAATATAGTAAACTAGTGAAATGTAAAATGAAATGAAATAAAGTACTAATTATGTAGTAAGCCAGTAAAACGTAAAACAAAAGAAAATACTAAATATATAGTAAACTAGTAATTAGTAAAAGGTAATAATACTAGATATGTAGTAAGCTAGTAAAATATGCACTAAACCAGAGTAAAAATGTAAGTAAAGCAAGGAGTAAAATATAAAATGAAATGAAATAAAGTACTAAATATATTGTAAGCTAGTAAAATGTAACACATAACAAAATATTAAATTTGTAGCAACAACTTATTAACAAATATGAAAATTGAAAGGCTTATAGAAATTTCTAAATGTACTAAATATGTAGTAAGCCAGTAACATTTACAATGAAATAAAATACGAAATATGTAGTAACCTAGTAAGTATAAAAATGTAATAAATACTAGATATGTTTTAAGTTGAGCAAAATATGTA
>MEJB01000011.1:2063584-2083422 GCA_001752375.1 Rhazya stricta | reverse complement strand
GAATGCTGTGTAAATTAATGTAATATATAGCAAAGAAAAATGTAAAAATGATCAAATGTTGTAAAAATGAGAGAGTAAATAATTGTAAAAATCGAGATCATTGTAATAAATGTTATAAAACGAGTTCTTGAATTTTCGTGTATAGATCCTAAATAATGTAAATCTTGAATGAATCAAAATGATAGTATTAATAGCATAAATAAAGTAACAATTAAATTGACGCCGAATGCTGTATAAATAAATCATGAAAATAAAGCAAAGTAAAATTGTAAATAGATCAAATGTTGTAAAAATGAAGAAAGAAAATAATTGTAAAAACGAAGATCATGTAAATAATGTTATAAACCGGAGTTGAATTTTCTGGTTGCATAGAGTCATAAAATAATGTAAAAAATATGAATGATTCCAATCGATGTAATAAAGCAATAAATAGAAAAGTAACATTTACAATGACGAATTGATGTATAAAATCATCGTAAATCTTTTAAAGATATTCGGAAGTTAGAAAGTATAAACAAAATTATTCAAACAAACGATGTTATAAATTATAAAACGAATACACAATGTTAGAAATGGATCCGAATGTTATATAGATCATGAATAAAGTAAAGTAAAATATAAAATGAGGAACGAAAATGAATGTAAAAATGAAGACCAAAATCACGGTGATAAAATGATCGAATGATGTATAGTATCATAAAATGGAAAAATGAATATATGATCAAAATGATATATATTAAATCATAAAAAGAAAACACAAAAATGCAAAATGACGATATTGATGTATTAATCAATGAAATAAAGTAAAAGTAAAATGTAAAGGTGAACAAATAGATATAAAAATGAAGAACGAAAATAAATGAAAAATGGAGATCAATGTAAAATCATTGTAATAATGTCTTGAATTTTGGTAAAATAGATCAATAAATAATAGGTAAATTTATGAATGATCCAATGGATGTATAAATAATAAACTAAGTAAAATTTAAAAAATGAGACGAGAAATGATGATATAAGTCATGGAATAAAAGTAAAGTAAAAAACGTAAAATGATCCAAAATGATAGTAGGAAAAATTAGACTCGTAAATCATAGTCATAAAAACGATCCGTAAGCCAGTAAAATTTACAATGAAATAAAATACGAAATATGTAGTAACCTAGTAAGTATAAAAATGTAACAAATACTAGATATGTTTTAAGTTGAGCAAAATATGTAATAAATGTACTAGAGTAAAAATGTTAATAAWGCAAGAAGTAAAAATGTAGTAAACTAGTAAAATGTAAAATAAAATGAAATAAAGTACTACATATGTAGTAAGCTAGTAAAAARTAAAAAGAAATAAAGTACTAAATATGTAGTGAACTAMTAATTAGTAAAAYGTAATAAATACTAGATATGTAGTAAGCTAGTAAAATATGCACTAAATGTACTAGAGTAAAAATATAAATAAAGCAAGAAGTAAAATGTAAAATGAAATGAAATAAAGTACTTAATATGTAGTAAGCTAGTAAAATGTAACATGAAATAAAGTACTAAATTTGTAGTAAACTAGTAAGTAGTAAAATCTAATAAATACTAAATATGTAGTAAGCTAGTAAAATTTGTACTAAATACGCTAGAGTAAAAAGGCAAATAAAGCAAGAAGTAAAAATGTAGTAAACTAAGTAAAATGTAAAATGARATGAAATAAATTACTAAATATATAGTAAGCTAGTAAAATTTAAAATGAAATCAAACAATAAATATGTAGTAACCTAGTAAGTAGTAAAATGTAAAAAATACTAGATATGTATTAAGTGTAATAAAATATGTATTAAATGTACTAGAGTAAAAATGAAAATAAAGCAAGAAGTAAAAATGTAATAAACTATTAAAAATGTAAAATGAAATGAAATAAAGTACAAAATATGTAGTAAATAATTCAAACTAGTCTATCAAGAGAGATATACTAGAAAGAAATTATAAAAGAAAGAGAAAAATATAAACTAAAATGTAACTAARCCAAAATGTAAAGCAAGAGATAAATAAAGCAAAGATAAAACTAACTCTTGGAAGCATATGTTGAATTTCAAACCAACTCTTGTTTGAATTTAAAAAATTCTACTTCAAATTGAATCTGTACACACATACAYACATAGAGATTGAGAGCTTGCTTGAGAATTGAGAATTGAGATTGGGGGAGATTTAGGTGATTTAGGGGTACTTATAGGAAAAAAACTAGCCGTTGAAGGGTATATTGGACATTTCTTTTTTTCTTTATAATGAAATTTGAATTTCAAATTTCAAAAATATTGCCAAAATAAGAAAATAAAGTAAAAAGACAATAAAGATAGAAATGACATTGCATGAAAAATAGTGAAAGCTTGATATTCAAAGATGACTTTACTTGAATCAAAGTTCAAATGGCCAGGAGAAATCAAAAAAGCTACTTTTGCTGATGGAACTTGGGATTGGGCTTGCCGATCCCGAGCCACTCTCCAACCGATCATRGTCTTCTGATGGGCCTTGGCCTGCAATCTCCAAAAACCTAAACACCATTTGAGCACTAGCTAGGTTAATAGATTGCTACAGTAGATGGGCAGTCCGRTCCTGGCTCGATCTTGACAAATCGGTCARGTCCAATCCTGRGCAAGCCCGGCCCACTTGTCAACACTAAATATACGTTAGCTTTTTTACTTGAACCTTCTTCAACTTCCTTATTTTCATTCTCATCATTATCCCATGTAGTCATGAAGCATTTCYTCTTTTAAGGTCTAGATCCTTGTTATTTTTWGGGCAATCTCGTATTATAGCACCTTCTTGTTATGTTGTTGGGATGAATGAGTTTCTTAAATTGTTTCTTGGAATCTCCTTTTCCAAAGGCTTTCTTCAATCTTATAATAACCGTAGTCATTTCTTCATCATCCATCTCCTCTTCACTTGTGGAGTCATTTWTTTCTTTGCCAGTCCTGAAAACTTTGGGTGCATTTCCTTTTCTGCTTCTTTCAAGATCTTATTGATCATTTCTTCTCTTCAATTTCTTTTGATGAGTCAAAAGGTTGCCGGTGAGTTCTTCCATTGGCAAGGACTTGAGATCCTTTACTTCCTCTATGACTAGTGACTTGGATTTCAAACTCTTGGGTAATACATCTAAAATCTTCTCGTTTTGATCTCCATTGAGCATACCTTTTCATATGAATTTAATCTGTTCACAATGTTTTTGCATCTTKTAAACATCCTATAAGTAATGGACTCATTTGGCTTCATTATGAAAATCTCATAATCATGAACCAACTTAACAAGCTTTGATTCTTTGACTTCATGAGTCCCTTCTAGAATTCTCCACATGACACRGACATTTTCGCAAATACTAGCTCTATTGTACTCATTAGCATCCAAAACACAACACAAGATTAGCTCGATTATTGAGAGTCATCCTYATGGCATCTTCACCATCAAATTCATTCTCCAACTTTGGCRCCCTTGTAGTGTTATCAAACTTAAAACTTAAATGGAACAAAAGGGCCATTAGTCCATARTTCATACTTCACATAGGGAATATAAATGCACATGCGATTAATCCAAAAGTTATAGTTTGTATCATTRAAAAGGGGTAACCTCTTGGTTGGAAACGCTCTTGACTATTTAAAGAAGAGGTAATGGATCTTTACTTTCTTGGGTGTTAACCCTTCAGAGATAAGACTAGGCTCTGATACTGAAATGTGCCCCAGAGTGGGTGAATTGAGTTTTTAAACCTTGTACTAACTTAGCAACAAATTTTCACCCTTTAAGGAAAAATAAYGAACATCAGTAGGTGAAATTCTATGTGGTTGTTGTGAAATAAATGCAAGATAAATAATTGCAACAAAGAGCAATAAGAGAAAATCAACAAGCACAAACCAACACGAGATTTATAGTGGTTCAATTTCCTCTTAAAATATGCACCCACTACTTAGGGTTACCCTTAAAATTTTCAAATTTACTACACTCAAAAGTTACAAAGACTTTACAACAAATAAGGTTCACTAACAATTGGTTTGTACAAACACATATTAACCCTTTGATCACACAACCACCTCAAGGTTCACCCCTTTTCCCAACGGTTTTATGTCCAAGTCAACCTTGAAATATTTTTCAAAAAGATACATAAAATGAATATCTCTTGACAGTGGAAATAATACAATGAAGATTTCATAGATGTGATTCCACAATGTAAAACTTAAGATTCCATGCACTTTTTAATGGAAGAAAGATAGATGTTCTTTTCAAGATATTCTCTTATAGTTCTTGTTTTGAAAATAGCTAAGAATCGCTATTATAACCCCTTTTTCAATGGCTAAAATTGGTCATAAAAAGAGCTATTATAAGCCAGATTATGTCCATTATAGATGGTCAAAATAGACAGGAATTCGACCGAGGATCTATCCAAACCTCTTCTGGATGGATTTTGGTCATTGCAAAAACTACGTTAGGATGATCCGTAATATCCTTAGAACTTGACTTTGAAGTGGCCTTTGGACGTTTGTTCACTATTGCTTAATAAGTGTTTAATTTGTAATAGTTTTATATCAAATTTCAAGCAATTTTGCCCAACTWTAATCACAATGACATGATTATTCGAGGACTATTTGCACATAAATTCATTTTATCCTCTATAGTATACAAGCCATTTTAATTTGATATAATTATAGAGTTTAAAAGCTAACTATTTCAATTATGTAGGAACATAAATTGCTAAAAWTAGAGAAAAGGCCACGAAAATATGATCCAGGGCGTTTGCAGTATAACCTAACTGCAACACTTTACTRTAGYRTCGCTGAMAAAATAAGAAACTTAGTAGCTTTACAACTTGCAGCAAGTGGCAGCTGCAATTCTACTAGGCATRACGGTGATTACAGGCTAAAATGAGGAAGAAAGACTGATATAAAGGCACTTGTGGAAACTTGGAGTTGAAGATAAGCGGCTAAAAAACTTGATATAGTATTCATAAGTTTCCAACCAAATAAAGTGGTGACATATCAAGGCTTACCATGACCAACTTATTTCTCATGTCTTTTGCATCCACATAGAAGCTTCTTATTGGACCAAACTACCACTCGATTGCCTTGTGCAGTTCCCTTATTAGACAACATCAAAATGAAGCATCAACTTGTCCAAATAGCCAACAACTTGCATGACTACACAACTATAAATAAGATCAATAGAAGGAAGAAGCATCGGGGAGTTCAAACATTCTTGGAATCTTGAAACCTTTAAACAATTCTTACACTTCTAATTCTTTTTGTGGAGGCTGAAAGCTAAAAGAAGATTCTGCTTCCACGATCAGAGAAGACATTGAAGGTCATTCAATGGGTGGTGACAGAGCCATCGATTGGAAACGAAGCCGAAAGATAGAATCAAAGTGCTGGACTGTGAAGCAATTGTAGACTGTAGAAGCGCACGACTGTTTTACAAAAGTTTAATGAACTTATTATCTATGTTMTGATTKTTTTGTATTGACTTGGGATTGATATTCAATATTTTAAGTGAGCATAATGTGTTGTGAAAATTTGTGTTTTCATATTATAAGCATGAGCTAATTTTAATGATAGTTAGGATTTATTGGTGAACCTAAGTGTTGATGATGTGCCAATTAAGTCATGCGTGCTTAAGCTCATTTTCAGTTTACCTAAGAGATTGAATCCATATTAAAACTGTTATCTTAGCCGGATTCAAGATCAGTAGTTAGTGTTAGGGTTGAGTAGGTTCACAATCAACCCATATTTTGAGAATAACAAAACATTGAGTGTTACTAATGACTATGTGACTTTATCTTATAGCTAGGAATTTCATAGCTCAAAGCAATTATCTTCTCTCTATTGAGATGGACTTCAATGCATACAACTCAGAAAAAGAAGTTAAATATCTCAAGTCTAACATTCGTTGAAGCTTCTAGAAGTTCTGAAGACTTGAAGATAATAGATTAGTCATGATTAGTATCATTATGTGACTAATCCCTTTGAGAGTTCTTTTAAGTTTATAAAGCTCATAAACCTTTTTATGAAACTTCACACAAGTCATTTTACATCAYAAAGGAGTTTTGGAAATACTAGCCTTATATACATTGCACATTTACCTTAAAAAAGATTGATTTTTACATATACTATGGGCAAGGACGCGTGCCATGGATGGTTGAACCATCCTTAACCTTAGTCCTCAGCCAGGACAGTATGTGTCATTTGTACCTTCATTCGTGRGTGTGTAGAAGGTTCAAAAATCTTAAGGAYGCTRTCACTGACGGTACCAAGGACACATAGGTACATCTTTGCATTCGCCGATTTTGGAAGATAGTGTCTAACGGCTAGTCCAACGGCTATTTGACTAAACTCTTATTTTCTCACTATATATACCAATTTTTAGGGCTACAAAAAGCTAAGAATCTGAGCTATAAACACAAGAACATATATTTGAACTATTAGTCTTACAATCATCATTAATTGAGCTAAATGTTTACATCTTTTCAAACACTATATTTTGAGCTTTATCTTCTTCGTAGAAATTCTATCAAAAGTGTGATTAGAGCTTGAAATTGTATATCTATTATTGAAGAGATTCATATTGAGCTCYTTTTTTAAAACTCATCCTACAGAAGGTAAGGTGAGTTCTTGTTTACTTATTCATATTTGAGGTTTTCGAGAGGTTACTTATGTAAAACCCTAGGAAGGATGSTCCTCTCTTGGATTTAGAAGAGGTTGGTTGTGTGATACCAACCTAGATTGTKTWAAATCCATGTAATTACATAAGTGAGCGGAAGTTTGAAATCATGGGGGAGATTCTATGTAGTAGATACAGACTTTAGAGATTCAAACCGCTATAAATCCTTGTGTCTTGATTCTTCTTATGTCTTTGCCTTTGATTTTTTATCCTTGTTTTGAGACATATATTGATTATTGTTCTTGGAGTATCACTTGAGCTATTTGAATATTGATTATATATGTTATAGCATAGTTGGACATCCATCTTATCAAATTATATTGATTATTTCTATTTCTTAGTCTTTGAGTTATTCTTGTTACTCCATTTCTAATATTACTCATTGTTTATATTAGTTGCCTTTCAGGATTGGATTATTTAGCCTAAGCCGAGTGAGGGTAAAAATATTCGTAAATACTTAATTCATCCTCTTACACATTTCAATTGTATCARAGCTAGTACTTCATCTAAGTAGTAGGTTTAACAACCTAGAAGTTCAAGATCTATGGAAAGTCAATTATCCCTATCTTAAATGGAATGTTCATCAACAAATAGGCTACCTTTGCTTAATGGTACTAAATACAACTTTTGAAAACTATGATGAAATCTATATTTTTTCSGTGAATTTTGAATTGTGGAGTATACTAATAAATGACCTTACATTCCCACTAAGGAAATTGCTGGTAGAAGAGTACCAAGCCCTTAGTGGAGTTCAATGAGGCAGATAATAGGAAAATGACCTTAATTTTTCAAGCTACGATCAGTATAAGTTGTGTTTTATATGCTAATGAGTACAATAGAGTTTGTGGTTGTGATTTGGCTCAACAAATGTCTACTAGAGGTGAATCATGAAGATATTAATAAGGTGATAAAGTCTAAGATGGGAATGATGGTGAGAGATTATGAGTTATTTAAGATGAATCCTAATGAGACTATTTTCGATATGTTTAATAGGTTCACTAATATCATCAATGGGTTTAAGGCTTAWGATATAACCTACACACCCTTAAGGAACAAAACAACAAAATCCTCTATACCTTTCCTAGGTCACGACAACCGAAAGCTTTGGTTATTGAAGAGGTAAAAGATTTAGAGAGCTTGCCAATTAAGGAACTTATAAGGTTCCTACTTATGAGATGAAATTGAAGAGATATAATGAGAAAGAGGAAGATGAGGGAAAACAAGAGGTGTGGCTCTTAAGATCAATGAAAAGGAAATCAAAGATTCCACTAGTAAAATAGATAGTGATTATGACTAGGAAATTATTATGATAAGGTTTAGAAAAACCTTTAGGAAAGAAAATTTTAGAAGGAACAAATTTAGGAAGAATTCTTATACTAATCCTTTTTCAAGATTGTATTATAAATGCAATRAAGATGATCATATCACGGTGGATTATCCAAAAGCAAAAGAAGRAAATCAAAGAAAGGAGCCAAAAAAGAATGGTAAATTCAAGAAAGGTAAGGGGTTCATCACATGGGATCAAGAGAGCCAAGATGAGGATGACAACTAAAATGATGAAAAAGCAAATATTTGTTTTATGTCCATTAGAGATGAGGTAACTATATCAACCTTTTCTTTAAACTTATTTGGTGAACTTGACAATGATAATGATCCAAATGAAATGCTTGTAGAAATATATGAAAAAATGAAGAAGATGTCTGGGAGAAACAAAGACATGAAAGTGAAAATAGAATAATTGATGAGTGATAACTCAAAATTGAGAAAAGAGAATAGTGAATTGATTGTTTCTTAGATAGMATGAAATGTGATAACAAGATCCAATTAGACAAAATTGATGAACTATCTTTGGAAAACAAAGGATTGCATGAAAAGGTTAAAAATCTTGATATTATGCTTGTAACATGAGAGTTTGAAGAAGAAAGTGGCTGAGCCAAATGAGTGTGTGTTGAAGTTCACTAATGGGAAAAACAATTTAAACAAATTTCTTGGTGCTCACCATTTCCCCTATGAAAGAAATGGCAAGGATACACACATACTCACAAGCATACACAAAAGTTCTTATAATCATTTCCTAGTCATCATCACAAAGGATACACACATGTTGCTCTATTTGCTATTACAAATAGTACTACTTCTACCATTGGCATCTACACCCTGGACATGCTAGTCCTAAGTYTTTAAAATAACTACAAAATAAAGACTCAGTTAATATTACAAAATGGTAGAAACAAGGGACCATTTGTCCTTTTTGTCAAATGGGTAAAATTCGCAAACTTTCTTTTAATCCATATATGAATACTTCAAATCAACCTCTTGAAAAAATCCRTTGTCATTTATGGGGTCCTGCCCCCATTTTTTCTTGCCAAAATTTTAAACACCATGCTAGTATTATTGATTATTTTTTAAGATATTCAWGGTTAGTTCCTTTAAAAAGAAAATTGGAGTATAGTAAATAATTTATTAAAAATTGCAAAAGTTGGTTGAAAATCGAGTCGATAAAAAGATTAAAGTTTTCCAAAGTAATGGAGATGGTGAATTTATTTCCAAGGACTTTGAAAATCATCTTAAAATATGTGTCATTCATCATCAATATTCATGTCCTAACACATTTAACAAAAGGTAGTTGYAGAAAGAAACCATCATTACATCATTGAGACTAGCTTAACCTTACTTTTTCAAGCAAAGCTTCCCATGAAATATTAGGTTGATGCTCTTCTCAGTGCAATAATTTTAATTAATAGGCTGCCCTCCATAGAATAACAAATGGAAACTCCATTTTTTAGACTTTTTTTGYACTAATCCTAACTATGGTAGTTTGAGATGATTTGGATGTAGGTATTTCCTACACCTTCGATATTATGTAAAAGATAATTTCTCCGATAAAACCTATCCATGCGTGCTTATTGGCTATTGTCCAATACACAAAAGATATCAGTGCCTTGATCCTATTACAAATTGAATATACATATCAAGACATGTTATATTTGAAAAAAGCAATTATCCTTTTGATCAAAATACAATTGAGCACATAAAATCTCCCACAGAGCTTATGTTTTATACTGATGAGGAAGCCTAGATTCAAAAGGGATAAGTCCTATAAATCTTGAAATCAACAAGATTAGAATTTAAGGGAAACTCTCATGTTCAAACTAGGATACTTTGATTAGCATCTATACTYCATCAGCAACATTAGCTCTATCACATGATGAACCCACAACAACGGCAATATTGGCACCTAATGATATCCAAGAGGTACATCCATCAATAGTGGCACCCACGAGTGCATCTAATGATGCTGAAACTTTTGAAACAAATCCCTCTCATCATACTTCTGTGTCTTTTGATAATCTTAGAAATATATCTGAAAATCTAGTTACTGATCTAAATATTCCTTCTAAAAATGGAGTACATAAYTGAGGGCACCAAATGATCACAAGGCATCRACTTGCGCAAAATCTGAACCTTGATCCTCAATTAGCCAATAAAAATCAAAAGCTATGAGATCGCAAAATAGCTCACACATGCTGTCGTCAAAGAGCCAAAAACTTGGAGACAAGCTCTCTCTTTCTTCCTCTTTGGTACAAAACTATGGAAGAGGAAAAGCTTTACTTGAAAACAAAACATGGCCTCTACTACTGAGACCCTCCCATATAAATGTTGTTGGGTTAAAATGGATATACAAGACAAATGATGGTGCCTTAGATCATTACAAGGCTCATTTAGTGGCTCAAAGATACAATCAAGTTCATAGATTGATTACAATGAAACTTTCAACTCGGTTATAAAAATAACTACAATTCGCCTTATGCTAGCTATTGCAGTCTCTTCAAAATGGATGTTATGTCAGCTCAAAGTAAAAAATGCATTCTTGCAACAACCACTAGKGTTCGAGGATGCTYAATTACCCCATCTCGTGTACAAACTCCACAAGTCCATTTATGGACTTAAACAAGCTCCAAGAGCTTGGTTTGATCAACTATCAAAATTCTTAATTAAYTGTGGATTTATATGCAGCAATGCTGATTTTTCATTTTTTTGGTACTAAAACTAGTTATATACTTATGCTCATCTGTGTTAATGATATAGTTTTGACAAGCAATGATGATCAACCTATTCAACGGTTGATCACAACCTTGGGTCAAGAATTTGCTATTAAAGATATAGGATGACTTCATTATTTTCTTGCTTTGAAGTTCAATACAAAACATGGATYTTACACTCTTCCAAGACAAATATGCATACGAGTTACTAATCAAAGTTGGACCGGAAAGAGATCTTACTTTAACACTMCAATGGCATTGAAAATTCAAACTTCAGATCAAGACAAGATCGCCTATGATGCAACAACTTRTCGTAGGTTGTTGGAGCTTACTTTTGCCTTACTCAACCCAACATTATTCAAGCAGTTCATAAGATTTGTCAAAAAGTGCAGTACCAACGATTGGTGATCATAAACTAGTTGAATGTATATTATGATATGTGAAAGGGACTATTGACTTTGGTTTTCACTTCATTATGGTTCTTGTGACATAGCAATGGYAGGCTATCCAATCACAAGAGAAGCACATCTAGTTATTGTACTTTTCTTGAAAGCAATTGCATCTCTTGGTCATCTAAAGAATGACCCACTACTTAGATCAAGCTTGGAAGCAGAATATAGAGCCATGGCAGTCGCGACCATTGACTTACATGGATCACTTACCTACTTAAAGATATTGGGATACATCTTCAGAAGCTCCTCAGTTATTTCTGGACAATCTTAGTGCTTTATACATGACTTAAATCTGGTTTTTCATCCTCAATCCAAGCATATAGCTATTGACTATAATTTCATCAAGGAGAAAGTTGCACTTGGAAATCTTGTTACTCGATTTCTTCACTCACATCAATAGATAGCATATATCTTTTCTAAACCTTTAGCAAAATAGTTATTTCAGAATTTATTGTACAAACTTTGAGTTCATTCAATCATTTTCTCCAATTTGAGAAAGGGCGAAGAAGGTAACATATCAACTCCCAATGATTAAGGCAGAATCATAATAGCTAGCATATCTTTTCTTATTTTATGAAAACTAAATATAGGAAGTCTTGATCTCTTRGCTATAACTATGGTTACCGTTGGTGACCATTATCTTTTCTACTTTCTCTTGTATGTGTGTAAATAGAGAAGAGGTCYGTACAATTTATTTTCAAGGAATTAGATTATAATCTTTGCTTTATGCTCTTCACAAAACGTTGGGAAAGCTTAGACTCTTACCATTTGGGCATATTTACTCCCATTTAYTGTATCATACTTATCATCATTTCTTCAGCATAAGTACAATAATGTATGTGTGTACTCACAACATTATTGATGTGCRGCAAATAATGTTGTAGCATGCATGACTATATCTTATGGACATCACATTTATGGGATCCAGAAATCCCAAACTAAAATCTATTATCTAGTGATTTTTCCTTCGATTTACTTGTCTTTGCTTTCAATTTTAATCCATTGTATTTATTTGTAATTACTTTGTATTTAGTAGTTAGCTTATTCCTCACCAATTACTAAATCATTCTTTGTAACTATCATATTTAATAGAAATTAATCCTCATGGAATCGACATCTACATCTCACTATATTACTTGTTGATCGTCTATACTTACACACGTCTAGTGAAATAATAATCTAGATTCGAAGGGTAAAACTTCAGCCATGTTAAATCTAAGGTCCTATTGGAGAGATTAYAGATTGAGCAACTTGTAGCTTCTAAGAACCGAGATTCCTTGAGACCTTGAGGACGGAACAAGTTTGGGCACATGTGTCATGACATTGGAATGGCTAATTTCTAGCCTTACTTTGTTCGAACCTTTATTGAAAGGATTTTAAACTTAGCATAACCTATTTATAAYAGGCGAAATAACAAAGTAGTGCTTCTGAAGTTAGAGAAACTTAGGATATGCCAAGTCATTTCCAAAGTCTTAAACAAGCATATTCTTTAGCCATAACATTTCCACATAAGAAAATATTTATAAGAAATTTGAAAAACACTTTAAAAAGCACATGTGCAAGGATTTCAAAACTTTTACAAAGGATCAAACCTAATTCTAAGTACATGAAAAATGAAACATTAAAGTCCAATGTACTGAGAAAATGACCTATATAAAACTATATCTCTCAAGTTATTCTTGAATCTTCATTGAGAAAGTTGGAGATCTTCTCTTGATGTTTCATAGGCCTTTCATATGTTCACAATAAAAATAAACCTACAAAGTTTATTCACAATGCAAGTTAATAATAACTTTACAAATCATGAATCATTATCAAAACAGACATAAAATCTCCCCCTTTTTGATGATGGTAATATCCTTAGGTATTTTGCATTGAGACATAAAATAAGGAACATATACTATGAGGARATGTAAAACGAATACATAAATTATTAAATCTCCCTGAATATAGTAATGGTTTAAAAGTGATTTTATYGACGAATACCATAGACCATGAGATTGGTTTGACAATAAATGAATCATTTTAAGCATATAAACCAATATAGGATTTTTGAGAAAATTTTGATAGAGTTTCCTTTGTAAATAGTGTGTTTTCTAGGCACTAAAGCCACAAATTTCTATATATAAGCAACACAATCCACAATCCATATTAACAAGTATACCTATGATCCATCAATAGTACAGTAAACATAATATACAATTCATCAAATGTAATAGTAAGGCTCCTCATTAATTTATTCTTATATCTCAAAGGAATTTTGGAATAAGTTTGAGAGACATACATTAGGACTTCAGTTACATACTACTCAGCATCAAGTGAGTACCATATTAATGAACTTATTTTAGCACAACTGCATCCCATATATWCATTTGAATAACATATATTATAGGAAATTGAAGTATGCAAAAGACTTATAACAGTAGCTCATGTATGCAAAGTTCATAACAATAGCTCATTAACATATCACTGCATACATRTATCATAACAACATCAATATCTTTTACTCAAACCTCAAATATCACGAGCATATAAGCGACATACCATGGAGTAAAGTGTATCGCATCAAAATAATCCCCCTTTGGTATTATCAAAAACATTTCATTGATGGGTTTAAAACATAAATTGAGGAATATAAGCCCCCATATGTGAAATTCCTCCAATCTTTGTGTTGAATTCACTCAAAAATACTATTGCATAAAATTGATACATTAAAGCACAAGAAAGAAGTAAGTACAAGATAAAACAAAAAAGGAAAATTAGYGGCTTTTGGCTCTAACTATTTTTGTACTACTCAAAATATCCCTCAATTTTTTTTACTTATTTATATCCTTCATCTAATTTTGCATCCTTATTTCTACCCCGCCATCACTCTCCGCGGCACTTTCTAATGGCACATGTGATGTGCCTTGCGTGGCTTTTACTTAAAGGGTAAAATCATCTTTAATATGCTATCTCCCTCCAAAACAACTCTTACCCATTTAACCCTACCCACAACCCGTTAYTGATTACAAACAAATTCTCAGCTTCATTTGATTTATCCACCACCCCCATTTTACCCGTTCACTTTACTCTTTATCTTCCACTATTAATTTTCTAATCCAGCCACCAAAAAGCATGTAGTCCTACCAATTAATTGTTAGAATAAGCCTTTTACCATGCACATTTCACTCAATAAGCAGCCAAGCTTGAAATCAAAGAGCTTGTTTTTATAGAAGAGGATGCATTTTCAAAGGGATTACGGAGAACATCTTGGGGATGCCATTTACAATAGTCGTTTAGAAAAACTTATTAATCCTTGCATGTTTGTGAAATATTTTGTAATGGGAAAGTTGATTTTTAAACCCATAATCTGGAATTTTCATAATTGAAGCTAYTAGACCCATAAAGTGATATTATCCTCCAAGTTTTTGTTTCAATGTTAGGTTTGTCTTTAGTTCCTATAATTCTCTGTTCTAGGTTATGTCTTTAGTGTTTATAATTTCGGTGTTAGGTTGGCATCTTTTCCAAATTTGCTTGCTTTATAACTTGGAATACTTCTATTTATTTAGAAGTTTTTGCCTTTTATTTTTTTTTTTTACTTGGTAATAAGATTTGTCTCTATCTTTCCAAACTATTTCTGTATTTTTCTGTTTAATTGGTATGGAATATTGTGGCTTCTTTTTAAAACAAATCTATTACACAATTTTGGACGTCTTCTTTTTATAGTCAACTTGTTTAAACAAATCTTTGCAAACTGCTTTTTGTTTGTAGCTTCTTTTTTAGTCAACTTTCATGTTGTGGCTTTTTTTTGTTTACGACTATTTTCTATTTCATATTTAGACGTCTACTTATTTGATTGCTTTTGTTAAATAGTCAAGCCAGTATCTTTTTTGCCTCTTTTGTTGCCTTTAYTGTTGCCTTTTTTAATTGTATTTCATAATTTCCTTTTGGTAAAAAATAAATCCAACATCGGGTGTATTTTACATTAAAAATACATCATGGAGGTAGACTTATCAAAACTAGGGATARAGTGTATGTTGTTGGGGGTGAGATTGACAATTATGATGGATGCAATGTGGAAAGGTTYCGCCTAGCAACTTTAGATCATGTGGCCAGCTTTTTGGTACAATATCCTAGGTAATGGTGATGATAGACACTTCATTTATACTATTGCGGATAAAGATGTTTTATTAATGGCTGAAATTGAGGCATCAAATGGGTATGTTAGGTTTGTTTTTTTTTTTTTTTTTGTTGTTCATGAGTGTGAGGTTGAAAATGACACAGAGGATGGATTGGAATAGGATTTTATGGCTCAAAATGACCATGAGAGGGAAGTACTAGAGAAGGAGTGTGGAGCTGAAAATTTAGAACATGTTAACGGGAATAGCTAATGAGGAAAATAGGGTTGTTGGAAACTGTGAAAATTGTAAGAGGGCAAGAGGGTTATTTGCAGCATTGAAATGGGCAAGAAGGGAGTAGGGACCAATGAAAAGAGCAAGGTTGGTGGTCAAAAAAATAAGTCAAGATGTGGGCCAATAGAAAGGGCTATCGAAACCAAAAATAAAGCAGCAACTAGTGTATCTATGGGTGAGGATGACTCAGATGATGAGGATTATAAACCAATTGAATATGAAGATTCTACTATGTAGTAGCTTTGTATAATCTGATTTTGATAACGACGATGATGATGATAGGATCTAGAAGAATATCAATTGTACAAGGCAACCTAAACAGGGGCCGAATACTACTGATTCTAGTAAAGGAAATGACGAAAGAAAAAAAATATAGTTTGAGGAGTGAAAGGAACAGAAAGGGAGGAGGAAATAGATCTCATGTAGAACTATATGCTAGTGATGTTTCGAATGTTGATCATAGTAGTATTCAATACGATTCTGATGATCTCTAAGTCATAATTCATCTATTAGTGAAGAAGATATAAATGGGGTTAAGTAGCTAGTTTATGAGAGGTTTAGGCTGGAGGTTGATATGGAGGAACGATCCTATAATCAAGGTGGAGAGTTTTTAAGGAAACTGTTAGGTCTCATAAGATAAAAACGGGGAGAAACTTATCAAATTCAGGAAATCAGATCATGATAGAATTTGYGTTGTGTATGGAAGAAATTGCAGATAGAGAATATATGCAATCAAGTTCAATTGAACCAAAGATTGGGAGATTAAGTCATTGATTGATAAACAAAAGTATGTAAGGGGTTTCAATCCAAGGATATCGGGTCCATTATATTTAGCATAGAGATATATTAAAGACTTCAAATGACTTGCAAATGGGCTAAATGAATTTGAATTTATAGCGAAGGTGCACAAGGAATTAAAATACAACATTTATATTTATCAAGTCTATAATATAAAGAAAATTGCAAAAGCGATGATAGAGTGCAAGTACGAACATCAATATACAAAATTGTGGGAATATATTGATGAGTTGAGGAATTCTGATCTACATAAAATAGTTGTCTTGTGGATAGAAAGTGATAAAAATAGCAAGAAAGGTTTCAAAGATTTTACTTAGGTTCGGCTACTATGAGAGTTAGATTTAGGAGGGAGGGTAGGAAGGTTATTTGCCTTGACGGATGCCACCTAAATGGTCCACAATCTGGTGTTCAGCTTACTGCAGTTGACATTGATGTTAATAGTCTTCTTTATCCAATTATGGTTTATGTCGTTGAAAGTGAGATCAAATAAAGCTGGAAATGGTTTTTGGAACTTCTTATTCAAGATTTCGAAATTTATGAGCAAGAAAAATGGGTTATCATGTCTAATAAGCATAAGGWAAATTTTAATCAATTTAATTTCTTATTTTACATAATGTTACAACATTTTTGATTTTTTATTTGTTTGCAATTTTTAGGAACTTGTTCAACAGTTGGTGAATTTTTGCCCATAATAGAGCACAAGCATTGTGTAAGTCATTTACACAACAATTTCAAAATTCTTTTTCTCAGGCTTTAAGAATATGGGGTGGGCATGTGCTAGGATTACACATCCTAATAGATTCATTGGTTGTATGAATGACTTTAAASCCTTAGATGAGTTTTTCATATGATTGGCTTGTTAATTTCTCTCACCCATGTCATTAGTCTAGGTCACATTTTGGTACTTACACAAAGTGTGATATGCCGTTGAACAATTTTTGTGAAAGTTGTAATTCTACAATAGCTAGATCTAAGCCCATACTTGGCATGCTAGAGAGTATTAGAAATTATTTGATGACAMGGAAAGAGATTAAGGAGTGGACGACGAATAAAGAGGGAATGGTGTGTTTAGAAATTGGTAAGTATATTGAAAACCTCAAAGAGCAATATGCTGATTTCATAGCTAGAGGTGCAGGGGAGTTAAAATATCAAGTGGAGCATAATTGGGCAGACATGTTTKCTCTTGACTCGCAAACTAGTCATTGTTCATGTATAAAATGGGAGTTATGTGATATACTTTGTACCTAGGATGTTAGTGTAATAGCATGTAGAGCTGATGATATTGAAGATTATAYAGAAGATGTGTATCACAATGATAAATTCATGAAGGCGGATGAGTCTATCATCAACCCTATAAGTGGACCAAATTTGTGACCAAGAGTAGATAAGAAACCCTTCTAGCAAAGAGCTGAGGTTGCCTGGGAAACCTAAGGTTGTCAGAAGAAAGGAATGGAATGAGGGATGTGCCTCAAATAACAGATTTGTTAAAGTGTTCAAAAATGGAACTGGGCCCTTGAAGTGTAGAAAATGTGGTGAAAGATGATATAAGGGCAAGGAAATATCCTAATAATATTGTTCAACAAGAAGAAGGAAAAAATGAAATCAAGAATGAAAAAAAAAAATGCTAAAGAGAGAGTGAACAAAAGCACATTGAACATGATATTACACCACCTGAATAAATGTGGTCAGTTAGGACATAATAGAAGAACTTTATCATGTGAAGAACAAGATGGCTTGCAATGTCATTTCCCAGTCTTTAAAGAACAAGTGACCAATGAGGTTTTGTTATCACATATGTCAAATATATGTTTTGATTTAATCTTGCTACTAAATTCATCACTCTAKTTTAATTCTTAGTAACGGATTTTTGTCAAAAAATGCAGCTGAYTAGTGATGATACTGGTAAAGTACAAAACTAGCATTATTCTCAATATGAGACAATAATTGACCATGAGATATAACATTCCTCCTCTATTCTTCAAATGATTATCTACTTGATAAACTGCAAATTTCATTGAATGTATTAGGAGAGAGATGAACAAAGGAATGTTGTAAAAGAAGTTGTTGAACCAAAAATGCAAAACCATGATGAACATGAGCAAACAACAATTCCTTCGTCCTCAATGCATGTTCCAAGTCCACATTATCTTGAATGTTTGTATGAAAATTTTAGAAGAAATTGTTTGCTAMTGTTTCTATATTTAATGTTCAAGGACCCAAGGAAGAAGAAGAACTGCAGAATCTACGGAGACACTAGATGCAACAAACAAACCTACCAAACTGAAATGACCAAGAGGTTGAGGGATCCTAAAAGAAGCTATATGMGGATGAGGATGTAAGGGGGATTGGAGTTTGCAAAGGGTTCATGTAATAGAAAACTACAAATTGGTTTGTGTAACTCTAATAGAAATGCTCTATTTTTCAAAAGATGTAACTGAAAGTACAATTGGTATTGCRGAAACTGGTGTATATAGTTTGAATGTTTAGAATTGATATTGCACTTATCTATTTTGGGGTTGAAGACGTATGTAGTTTGAAGTGTAGAATTGATATTGGAACTCTTACTTATTTTAGGGTTGAAAATGTATTGAAAGTCTAGAATTGGTATTATGTTATTAGTTGGAATGCAGATTTATTAGTTGGSACTGGATTATTGCATTTGAAATTTCTGATTTGGAATGATATTTTGTTATCAATTGTGCATAATGATACAAAATGTTAATGCAATATGGAATTGCCATTTGAGTGTTGGTTTAGTTTACTTTATGTCATTTGTTAATGTAAGACAATAAGTTGAAAGCTATCAAATTGCTTGAAAATAGATTTACAACCACTTCAATTGGAATACTATTACTAAAATATGGAGAAGCTATCAAATTGCTTGAAAATGTACTTACATTCAATTCAAGAATACGTTACTGAAATATGGAATTTATTGAAAATGGAATTACAGCCAGCTCAAATTGAAATAACAAATGTTGGATCCTTGAAAATTTCTAGTGTCGACAATATATTCATCAAAGGARMAAACTAACAATGGATCCTTTAAAGTACACTTGCATTTCTCAGCATTGACAACATATTTCATCAGAGGAACAATTAACAAACTCAAACCAAGGGAAATACTACATCTGATGCAAGAACATCATCTCATAAGTAAATTCAAGATCAAAACAAATTTTGTAAAGATTGACATTGACAAAATGAAGACTGCAATTCTTAACTTCATCTTCAACTCTTTTTCTTCTAGTTCAATTCAATTTATCCCCCTCAATAGTCCAGACATGCTCCTTGAATAGGGCCACATTTGCGGATCATGGTACCCAAAAAAACTGCAACCTCCGCCTCTCTTATTGCTCAGAAAAAAGAAAGCACACGCAAAAATTTCAAAACAAAAGCATTTACCCAGAACTTTTTCAAAAAAAGCTTACTGTAATACGCCGAGATTGTAGTTTCTATTTTCGCCTTCGAACATCT
>MEJB01000011.1:2033953-2057865 GCA_001752375.1 Rhazya stricta | reverse complement strand
GGTATCTCTATTATTAAGTGCATCAAGTTTTAGAAGGGTTGACAATAGATATCATCGGCAATTTATGTTTTGGGTTGTCTGATGAAATGAAGAATGAAATGATTATGTAGATCTTGAATAGTCAATAATAACTAGGTTATTGTCAACTATTAATGTTTGAATTTTTATTGTTGCTGGTTCCCCGGTTGAATATTTGAATCGTTGACAGTGAGATATGAATAATTAACAAAAATCATGAAATTTTGTTACAAATCATTTATTTTGATCCAAAATGGAAGATGTTATTTTTCGTATTCATATTTTAATGGGAAGGAATTGTTTTTTAATTATAATCCAAAAATTTTGATCCAATCCAAATGAATTCTACTCTTACAAATTTCTAACTCATATCCAATCACTGTCCAAAAATTTAAATTTCAAACTTTTTATTTTCTCTCTAGTCAAATTATTTTAACTTCTATCCAATTTAAATTTCTATTTTAAAACTTATCTACCTGCCCAAATATATTTTTAGTCCAACAACAAAGGTTTTTTGGTCTATGCCAACGTATGACAAATCAATTGAAGGGCAATTAGGGATTCAAAAGTATCAAGAACAACAATTTAGACTATTGAAACGGAGACCCAAATATAAAGTAGAATTGACATAGAAAATATGTTGGTTACATGCATGACAGACTTGGATAAAAAAACAGTATCTATTACTTGTGTTAAGTTCTTGTGAATTCAAATGTTTCATGGTTGGTTACTTGTGTAATTTTAAGAGTTTAAGGCAAGATGATCACTTATCTCCACATTTATTTGGTGCTAATTTCTTGGAAAAAGATTTTTGTTTTTGTCTACCTTGCAACAATTTGGAGATATTTCACATTCCTTTTGATATTGTAGCAATTCGCCTCTCCCTTGTTCAAAATTAGGTAATTACCTTCAAATTCTTGAACTTTTTTGCATTATTATTTTAGTCAATAAACTGTTCCTCAAAGTACCATTTTTGAAACTCATAAACTAATATTTATTTATATTCATTTTTCAAAGATAAAATAATCCTTATAAACTATTCTTTAAAAGATTATAACCCAAATAGTCTTCGCGGAATAAAAACGTATTTTTAAGAAGGTGAAACATGACTATAAATATTAACATGCCCATAAGTCATGTTCCATWGCCATAGTGATTTTCTAAGGAAAGGACGTGTGATGATTATTTAACCTTTAAAAATGAGTCAATTAAAATATTTATTATCATATTATTTATTAAAAAAGGAAAAGAAAAGAAAGAAGATTAACTCAATGCTGTGAACCGCTCAATTAAGAGGTTAGCAACTCCGGCAAGATTCTTTATATTCTTTGTGGCAGGGAGGAACACTCGCATCCCCTTTGTAGGTATATGCATTTTTTTCTGAATTTAACTGAGTTATATTATTGATAAAAATTATAAGAAGATAATATTTATAATACATTTTCAAAAGTTGACAATATAAATTTAGAATTTGATTCGAATTGAACCCCAACTTGTTTTGATTGGGGCCTTTAACACTTATTGTTTGGCAAAGC
Source organism: Rhazya stricta (assembly GCA_001752375.1). Taxonomy (NCBI): domain Eukaryota; kingdom Viridiplantae; phylum Streptophyta; class Magnoliopsida; order Gentianales; family Apocynaceae; genus Rhazya; species Rhazya stricta. The sequence continues at coordinate 2,056,312 of MEJB01000011.1, read as the reverse complement.
YTCGTTAGTTAGGTGAAYGTATTCTAATTTTTTTACCGAGTATTACACATATGATATAACGATTCATTCTTGTAAAGTTTCATTCTAGTGTTGAGCTCTTATTATAATTGTTAATTTTTTTATTTATAAAAAGACTAACTAAGTATTTCAAAAAATGTTTAAAATAAAATTATAAAATAATTAAACTTTAGGACCATTTAACATAATTATACACCAAATTTTCACCTTATACACCAGTTGATGGTACTCAAATTGCTTAGCGATGGCTACGACGTCGTCTGTTACGTCATCATCTCTGTTGCTAAGCAAATCTGGAGATGAACCAGAAAATCAATTGTCAAGAAATCAAACTCAAGTTCCTAGTAGACTAAGCCAAATGAATCCTATAATTTGGCACAAAGTTGCCGCTATTTCCGGTAATTCATTTCTTTAAGCAGTAGTATCAGATATATTATTTAACTTTCCATATTTATGCAAACTTTTCTTATTCTTTTTCTTTGTATTTTGATTAACAGGTTTAGCTGCAGTTGGGTTGGGAGCATATGGTACTCATGGCTTCAAGCCTCAAAACCCCACTTACAAGGAGGTATCTTTCTATTGTATTTTGGATGCCCTTTTTATCAATTTTCAATTCTTTGATTATTATTTGTTGATGTTTGCAAGTTGCAACCTCTCATGCATGCTACTCTGTTACTTTTCTCCCTGAAGTTGGAATTTTGATCGCTGATTGTTATTGTTTCTTGTTATAATGTTGCAATTGGGAATGGAAGGTGTGGCAAACAGCGTCATTGTACCATTTAGTGCACACTGCTGCTCTTCTTGCTGCGCCTATTACTAGTCACCCCAACATTGTAAGTCAACCTGCATGTTGCAATCTGACTATGAATTTAGACTTGGGCTTAGACTTCGATTTTTGATTACCTCARTTCATTAGTTGTTTGTTCTTTTGTTCTAGTTTGGAGGACTCATGACCGCAGGTGTTCTTGCTTTCTGTGGGACGTAAGTGCCAAAACTTTTTGTTTCGTTTGCTTGTTTAGGTTGAATGGAGTGCTATTCTAATTCTATCTGGGTACGCAATTTGTTTTCCTCAGTAGTAGTTATGGAAAAAAGATAAATTTCGAAATATATTCTATTGAGGTCAATGTTTAACTCAAATTGGTGCAAAAATGCTAATGACTGTCTAGTTATATGTATGTATGCACACTAAATAGATTCAGCAGGAATTTCAAGTATTCTTTAGAGGGTCTTACATAAAAGATAAAATTTCATAAAATTCTATCGAGGTCAATGGTCAATCTAAGGTGGTGTAAAAATTTTGGGGAAAGGTAGTGATTGTCTAGTGATATATATATATATATATATATATATATATATATGCACACTTAAGTAGGATGGGCAGGAGTTCAAGTATTATGCAGAGAAAAGCCTTTATGTTCAATAATGTTGAAGAAAGAAGATTAGATTACAGGCATAAAATGATCCATGGCATTTTCTCAGAATTCGTTAATTTGTTACTGGGAGGAAGCAATCCCCTTTTCCTTGCTCTATTCTCATGTACGTTACTGTAGGAATAAGATCTTCTAGACTACTTTTTCTTAGCAGTTATTGGCATTTGGCRGCTGTTGTTATTGACTTAACTGTGTCTACTGCTGAGTAACAAGAAATTTAGTTATTGATTTCTTAGGTTCTTGCTTTTCTAAGCTAACAAAGTCTAACTGCTAGTTCCACTTAATTCATGAAATCTGGTCATGGTTGATATGTAGTATTTTTGGGTACATATTGATTATATTAGCAGTTACTGGCATTTGGCAGCTATTCTTATCGACTTAACTGTGTCTAATGCTGAGTAACAAGGAATTTTGGTTATTGATTTCTTAGGTTCTTGCTTTTCTAAGCTAACAAAGTCTAACTGCTAGCTCCACTTAATTGATGAAATCTGGTCATGGTTGATATGTAGTATTTTTGGGAACATATTGATTAAATTAAATATGAATGAGGATGCATACAATCATTTGCTCTATATATGTCTTTTGGAATATTTTTTTTAGATTAAGGGAAATTACTAGGTCGACTAAGAAGATATTAGCATAAAGTTTGGAAAAGTTGCTTTCTCATGCAATAAACCTCTACCATTGTTAAATAGTTGCTGCTTAGTTCTTACTGTCCTTGCCTACTAGTGAATGAAACCATCTCTTTGATTCCTGTGTACCAGCGATGTTGGTACGCAGTGTTAATTTACTAGCATCACTGGAACCTGAGGCCTCTATAAACGCATCTATTCTATTGGTATAGAAACATTGTCCATAGATGGTCTGCTCATTSAAAGTCATAAAAGTCAATATTTGCTGTAAAGTATGGATACAAAGGGATGAACTGCAACTGCAAGGACTGGTTACACACACTGAATTGAATCGAGTTCAAATGACAAGAGATCCTAGATGTCTTAAGGTAAAAGGAAAAAGAACAGAAAATGTAAAGGTGAATGAATGCTGATGGAGTTCCTAACAGAGACAAGTGACAACAACCACTTAAGCTTCATAAGAGGAGGAGCAAGGAAGCTTCTAAAGGCCAAACCCTAATCTGACATACTTTAGATGATGGACAGCTTATATAGGATTTAGAGGAATCCTATTTTAAGTAGTTCCAAAGTGTTTTGGATTTTGAGTTACTAAGTAGTTTCCTAATTATTTTTGATTTCCATTAAGACTTTCTTTTCCTAATAGGTTTAGGAGTTAGTACTATACGTAGAGATTCCTCTGTTACAGTATGTAACCTTTTCCTTACAATTAACAAAGCCTCAGTTTATCCTCAATTTTCTTGTGAATTTACCCACGAATTGTCTGCAATTTTCTAGTTTCACTATAGTTCCCATAACRTACTTCCTTCCATACTTCAGCCTATCCAAGCATGTGGTCCGTAACAGGTTTGTCCTGCATCATTTTTGGTATCAGAGCTAGTTTTTATTGTCCTTCTTCCATAGAAAGAAAGGAAAAAAAAAAAAAAATCAGTTCTTTGTGTCGATACCCTCCAAAGATTCAATATTTCCTTCTATACCAATATGTCATGATTACTAGGAGCGGGAACAATTATCAGCCACGCCAGGGTACACAGACTGTGAACATGACAAGTTGCTCACATTAACTATGGAAAAGGTTGATCTTTAGAGGCTTAAATTGAAGGAGTTATTGGCTGCTAAAGGTGAATCAAAAGATGAAGCAATTGGTAATGAAACGAAAGATCACGATAAGGAAGCTATGGAAAGCTCAGAATTTCAGAGTTCAAGTAGCACGCGGCCAAAAACGATTGATGACGTACTCTTTTGGACATGGCTAACAACATTCCTGAAGTGGGAAGATTTGGAAAACAAGAATGTGTGTATTGATCTCAAGATTTTGATGGTAGAATTGATCCTAAGGCTTTTACAGATTGGCTTACTACACTAGAAAGGTTCTTTGATTGGTACAATAGGTCAGACGAAAGGTTGGTTTGGTATGTTATCATGAAACTTACTGTTCAAGCTCAAATATGGTGGGCTGGGACGGAATATGATTTGTAGCTAGCAAGAAATGCATAAGTGTCATCGAAGAACCTAGAACTAAAATGGAAATATATTCCTTGCTACTAGCAGCAAGACCTTTTTGATGAATTCACCACTTTAAGGCAAGGAAATATGACTTTGATTGAGTATATGAACGAGTTTGAGGAGTTGGAAATTCATTGGAGAGGTTTCAGAGATCCTAGACATACTCTTCACTATTCAAGCTAGGGTTGAGGCCATAAATTTGCAAGCAAATGATCACTGATCCTATTAACACTATAGATCATCCCTTCCAGTTTGCACACTCGATGAAAGGACATTAAAAGCACCAGCTAAAAGGTTCACTTCTCAAGCCTCAAGACTGCTACAACTACGAATTTTACTTCTATTGCATGGGGAAACAAATGACCTGCTATTTCAGCCAATAATAAACCCAAAATAACAAAATTCAGGTTCCTATAGCAGAAAACAGAAGGTTGGAAGGGAATCATGAGTGTTATGGTTGTGAATCTTGAGGACATTATGCTTGGAAGTGTCCGAAAAGAAAAAGAATTGCATGTGGGCGTAGATGCTAGCAGGGACCAAGAAGTTRGAGATGATAAATGAATTTGAATTTCTTGGTGAACTTGGAAACATTGATGCTGATGATCTTATAGGAGAGGAGGATACATCATACCTTTTAGTTGGTTTTTGGGAAGTGCCTAGGAAGTTGGTTATTGATGGAGGAAGCTTCATGAATGTCGTTTCTCAAGCTACCATGGATGAGCTTAGACTTCCTATGGAACCACATCCAGAAGCCTATAAAGTGGCTTGGATTAACAACACTTCCATTTCAGTGACCAAATGTTGTTTGGTGACTCTTACTCATGGATCCTATCTAAATATTATCTGGTATGATGTTATTCTAATGACTATTACACATGTTTTATTGGGGTGTCAGTGGTTATATAATCATGAGGTGATGAATGTGATAGTCCCATAATTCGAACTTCCTACAACAGGGTAAGAAGGTAAATAAGGGAGGGTGACGTGGAGTCTTAGAGTAGGAAAAGCAGGGGTAGAACAAGAAATTCAGGGGCCTAGGAGTAACGATTTTGGGAATACGGTTTTGGAGAACATARTAGGAAGAAAGATTRGGAGGTTAGAAAAGTAGGCTGATGTGATTGAGCTTTGCTCTTGGAGAGTGCTGGTCTCTCGAATACTTGAGTTTGTTCATAATTTCCATTCAATAACACTATCAATTATTCCTCATTATTTCTATTTTGTTTTGTGATTGTTACTTTACTATTCTGTGATTGCTATAAACTATGTTTGGGTATCAATTGGTATAAGAGCAATGATCTTGGCAATGGTAACTAAGATTGAGGCTAAGCTGAATCGGTAGAGGAGAGAGTCTCTGTAATTCAAAATSAATTGGAATCAATGAAATTTTAGTTGCAAGAGCTATCGAGCCTAGAGAAAGGATTTGCTGCTCTAGTGGACAGATTTAGTTAGTTTTTCAAGGGTTACACAGAAACATTGGGACATGCAGAGGGATCCAAGTGCCGAACTCTAACCGGAATAGGGCCAGAGAGCTCCAGTGACATGTTTTCRGTCGCGACACTGGGGCGCCACCAAGATGGGATATCTAAGCATGACGAATTGAGTTGGCAACATTTGACGGGGACAATCCAGACGGTTGGATTTTTTTCATGATGTATTGTATAATGGCTGCGGAGAAACTCAAATCTGCCATTATTTGCCTTGATGGAGAAGCTCTAAATTGGTTTGGATGGGAGGACAAACATTGGTCATTCTTGAGTTGGGAAGAGCTACAGTGCAACTGTTGTTGCCGCCTGACCATTCCTGGTTTGCAATTTTGCAAATTCCTGTCGCTCCAGCAGTCAGGGTCTATTTGAGACTTCCGGCGGAAGTTTGAGCAGATGGCATCAACCCTCTAGAATATCTCCAAGGAGATGTTAAGTCCACTTTYATTAACGGGCTAAAACAAGAAATTAGGGTTGAGGTGACAGTATTGGGCACTATTAGGCTGGAGCAGGGCATAGACATGGCAATGAAGGTGGAAGCTAAGCTGGAAAAAACTAAAGTCCAATTAGTTCAATTACTCAACCATCTCCAAATTTAATTCCTATAACTGTCGAAGTACTCAAGGGCCTATTGTGAATTTGCCTCCTGAACAGCCTTCAGCAGCCCAAGCAAGCGGCCGGCCAAGGGGGAAAATCAGCTAACTGAAGTCTCACTTAATTCAGTAGTGGGCTCAACTTCTACAAAGACCTTTAAAATTGAGGGACAAATAGGAGAACAAATAGTTGTGTTGTTGATTGGCCCGGGGGTGAAGCTGCCACTGAAATATACAAAACCCTATGGGACTTGCAAAGGGGTGGCAGTRACATTGCAAGGTGTGGAGGTGGTTGAGTATCGTTTACCTTTGGAATTGGGAGGCACATACATTATTTTAGGTTCACTCGTATTAACTGGAAAGTTCACTCAATTGGGGGATGGGGGCGCAACAAACAATTTTKTACCCCACGAATTGGTTCAAGAACTGAAGCTGCCACTGAAATATACAAAACCCTATGTGACTTGTAAAGGGTGGCAGTAACATTGCAAGGTGTGGAGGTGGGTGAGGATTGTTTACCCTTGGAATTGGGAAGCACATACGTTATTTTAGSAATACAATGGCTGGAAACTCTTGGTGTCACTCATATTAACTGGAGAGCTCAATGAAATTTAATATGTGACAAAATACCATGAGTTATAAGGGGATCCTTCTTTCCACAAGACCTTGGTGTCTTTGAAAGCCATGATAAGGCTATTCGACATGAGGTCAGTGGATTTTTAGTGGAGTTGGGAGCTGTTTTGGTGGGAGTTAACAGTGAAACGGTAATTCTTGCAGTGATTCAAGAGGTTATGAGACCTCATGTAATGCTGTCTATGGAAGAACTATAGAGATTCAGACTGTAGACATAAAGGGACGGTGGAAGATAAGCAAGTAGGACTTCCATGACTTAAATTTTGTCTTGACTAACTTTCCAAAAGTGCCGTTCATGCTTCCTTATGATCAAACAGATTATAGATAATTAGCTCTTTCGAAATTTGCTCATTGTACAAAAAATATAACTGAATATCTCACCTGATTCACTTACTGTGAAATTTTAGGTTGCAAAGAAGAAATGCCAAAAAAAAAAAAGAAAAAAAGAAAAAAAGAAGAAGGAAAGCAAGATTAGTATCTATTACTTTGAAATRCAAACTTTTAATCTCCATTGGTATACTCTTGGTGGTCAAACTAGTACCAGTATATTACTTTGAAATGCATCTATTACATATACAAGATGTACAAGGGCTAGGGTTTGCTATTTATTCRTCATCTTTCATGAATTTTCTTAGAATATGCAAAATTCACKTCTTACCTAAAATTATTTTGGTGATATATATATTTCCTTTGTCTCTAATCTTGGTCCTCATCAGTTGCATGTGATCATTRGGTGATTATCAGTACCTTTTTTATTTTCTTCAACTCCAAGATTCCTCATTTTTCTCGATACAAGTGTGTATCTTCATGCATGGCCTTCTTGCTCTTGCACTAGATAGAATGGTCAAACGCAATGGACATGGTTTGCTAGATTTAGGCAGTGTTTCCATGTGACAAAGACACTGTTATCATGAATCAAATCCTACATGAGGGTGCATAAGGGCCTCTGTTTTTGCTTATTCCGAGCTGATTCTAACCTTCAAAGTGAAAAGCTATTTTGTGGTGCTCTAAGTTTTAGCCGTAAAAAAATATAAAGCAAATATTTTGGCTTTCCCATAGCAGCTTCTGCTTTATGGATTCTTTTTCCACTTCATTCTTTTTTTTTTAATTCTGGAAAAGCATTTTTAGTAATTACCTCTGGTCCACCATCAACTTAAGAGAGTATAGAGTACAAGAAGAGCTCGAAGAACTTTACTGCGTTCTCTTCTCTCTTTCTTTGGTCTGCATCTCCCAACTGTACTGTTTGATGATCCTTATGACCATGGAGTAGTTGATTTTAATTTTTTCTTGCTAGCACATTGTCCATTTCACATCTACAAATCTTTCAAATAACTTATTATCATACTCTAGTACTTCCTGTTCAACCATACTTGTATTGACCTAGTATTTGGTTTTCTCACTGCTGAGGATAATGGTTAACAGATTACAAAACTAACATTTTCCATTCCTGTGAGTGACGACCTCTACTCAAGGCAATAAATTATGCTATAGCTCTACTTTCACTTTCTTTAATTTAAAATTATATATTCAATCAAGTGTCGTCTAGGATTTACAATTAGTTTTGGAAAGTGAAGGCACTTTTGCATGTGCAGGTGTTATACTGTTGCATACCTTGAAGACCGAAAATATTCTACCTTAGCTCCTTTTGGCGGATTTGCTTTTATTGCTGCTTGGGCAAGCTTGATGTTTTAGGAAGTGACAGGAGGATGCAACTTGGATGATYCTGCAGATACATTACTATATTTTTTGCACAACCTTCAGAAATTTCACTTTAACTATTTTCTCTTCCTGATTTAGATGCCAATGCTAATGAATTTCTCAAACTTCTGTATGGTACACTGTTATCTTGTGACCAAAAATATTTTAAAAATAAAAAATGAAAAGAGAAAACATATTGAGTTATAAGATTTCGTTTAAGTACCTTGTTAGAGGCTATCAGTAAGTTGCATATCTGTTGCTTGATTTCTCTGGTTTCCCTGAGCTTTGAGGCAAAGCAAAACTGCGGGCCTTGAGTGATCTTGGTTGGGCGGTTCTTGCCTGGCGCTGTAAGTTTCTTTCAACGTGTTCAAAATTCATCCAGGGGCCTATGGCATATACTTCTATAGGACATTTGGAATTATCATTATTGATAATAAATCTTTATAAATATATATTGGGTCATACATTTTAAGAAGTATTAATTATTAATTATTTTAAGTACACTTACGTTTCAGCATAATAGTCGTTTATATTCTTTACTTTTTATATTACTGAATTAATTTTATTAATAAAATATGTTCACAATTATTTCATACATGTATTATGGAGGTGTGCTTTACGCTTTCATTCATGTTTTTCGAAATGAATTATATGTTTTTGATCAATTTTCTTATTTCAGGTCTATTTTTTGATTTAAATATCAAAAATTCTTGGTAGCGTCCTCTAAATCCTACTATGATGATATTGACTACGAAATGAAGCACTTAAAACATTAATAATTTTTCATAATATCTTAATGCAATCTGAAAATTTAAGTATAAAACTCGTAGATGCAATAAGAAAATTAGAAATAAGATTTAGGTATATCTAAATGTAAGGGAAAAAAACAAACAATAATAAATATATTTTAGAAAAATAWGATATGTAATTTTGATAAATTATTAATTTAAAGTTTTTTCAAAAAAATTATTATCTCATTATTTTATTAAAATTATTAATTTAGCTCATTAGTCCAAATCAGCAACGAAAAAATATTATTTACTAGATGTTAATAATTTATAGAAGTTATCCTGTTTTATAAACGTGTAAATGAAGTAAAAACTTCGATCTTTGAATTGAAAATTTTAACATTTATTACTAGAATTGGATAACTAAACTAATAGGTTACTATGGTCACACGCATTGCACAACACTGTTACCTTCGAAGAGGTTACTACAGCCCTATTTGACATGAGTCTACAGAAAGCTCCGGAATCAGAGACTTTTCTGCCAGTGTTTTTTCCGAGGTTTTGGAACTAGGTAGGGCCATCAATCTATCAGTTCTTCACTAAAGCTATTCGACTAGGCCATTCCCAGCATAGCTCAACAACACACTTATCATCTTAATTGCAAAGAATGATCGGCCAACTAGCAKGACACAATTATGGTCAATTGCTTTGTCCAATGTCATTACAAGCTTCTTACAAAAGTATTCTCCAACAGAATCAAGCCACTGATGCCAATTTTAGTTGGGGAAGAACAATGTAGTTTCATAATTGTTAGGCAAGCTATGGACAACACTATATTGGCACAGGAAGCCATTCATACCRTGCGACATAAAAAAGGGAAGTAGCCGATGTGGCACTTAAGGCAGTACCAGAAAAAAGGCCTACGATAGGTAGCTGGAATTTCTTGGACAAAGTACTCGAACAGATGGAAGTTGATACACATATTCGCAAACTAATTACGTTTTGTATATCCTCAGCCGAATTGTCATTACTATGGAAGATAAAATCCTCAACTTCCATTTTAGAAAATTGTTTTCTAACAATTTGAGTGTCATCACTGGATGAGAAAGGTAAAAGCTCTTTCTCGAGAAACTCTTAAATACTGACCAAGACATGAAAAAGGAGAGCCCAAAGGAGAAGAGCTAATCAACACTAGCAACCTGAAGGAGTCTATGATCTAGAAAGGTTGTCAACCGATCGAACAATAAATTCAATAGGTGACATGATCAACATGGTGGGAATCTTACCAGCCGAATTCAAGGGCAACACCTTGCAAAGGCCCTCACCTGAAGATGTCATTTCAACTAGATGAGCGATGGTTGAATTATTCTTAATAATTCATGCGATGCATAAGCACATAGGATCACCAATTTCATTTCCTAAGCTAAATAGGGAAATGGTGAATCATCCTCTTTGCATAAAAGCTTATCTAGATTGTAGATCAGTCACTAGTGTTTAAGATGGTAGAGCAATCCTGAATGCCATGCCAACTGCCACATTGAAAAAGTTGGATAAGACTCATTTAGAGCTCATGAGTATTGATATTCAGATGACTAATCATCCTCTTTGCATAAAAGCTTATCTAGATTGTAGATCAGTCACTAGTGTTTATGATGGTGGAGCAATCCCGAATGCCATGCCAACTGCCACATTGAAAAAGTTGGATAAGACTCAATCAGAGCTCATAAGTATTGATATTTAGATGACTAATTTCACARGGTAGGCTACCTAATCCGATGGCGTACTAGTGGTCAATGTGACAGTCGACTTGAGGGCTATCCCAACGTCATTTTCATGGTATTGACTAAGGCAGCTTACACCATATTGCTTGGTCGAGACTGGTTTCATGCCAAATWGTGCATGCCTTCCATTCTACATCAAGTTCTCATGTTATGGAATGGTGGCCAGATTGAGATGGTTGCTGCAAATCCAAAAATATTCTCACCTGATGTATGGATGAGAGAGGCCATATTTTATTCTCCACAATTTGAGCTAGCTCGCTTCACAAAACTCACTCGGGCAAAAGTTTGGTTCTCCAACCAGCTGATGAAGACTTTCATAGCCAATATGGCCCAATTGTAATGACCACAACCTTTGGTGTGTTGCTACTTATTCATTTTCATAGGAAGAACATATCCTATGGCTCATATTTCTCATATGCAAGCTAGAATAAGGGGATTCGAGGCAACTAAAGATTGGGTAAGACACAGAGGATGGCAAAATGCCTCATTTCAGCTAAAGGAGAATTCAAGCTTTGGAAAATAGTTCGCCAAGGAGACAACATATTTTGCAAAAAAAGTGGATGTGCATAAGTTTTCTTTAGCAATAAATAAGTACTTTAAAGACTATTTTAAATGCTAACTCTTATTTATCTAATACTAGGGAAAAATACTACTTTGTATAGCTAAAATACTGAAATAATTAACACAAAATGGGAAAAATAAGGGTTTGAAAATAGGATATTTTCTAAGCTTATCAGTTGGCTATAACATTGGTTGGTTTGTAGCCGATTGAACATTTTCCTTTTCAGTATTGTCTTTGGGTATCCTCTCTTGAAAATGAATAATATTTTATGATATATCTCTTATTGCGTAAAATTGGTAACTCATAACTTTCAGCCTGAGTAATTGGGATTTCGTGAAGTCACAACCGAATAGTGGGGTAGCATCCGAAACTRCATTTCTCACTAATGACCTCACACTCAGGTATCCCCAGTATGCCTCCAACCCATCATAATCTTATGCAAAATTTAAAKTAGAACGCAGATTCTTAATAATAACTTGTCGGGCATGGAAGAATACCTCACCTTTTGTAGCTGTGCCTTCTTGACTCATCATGAGGGACTTGGTTTGGTTAAATATGGTTCCTTAGATAGTTAACTTGATTGCTAAACCAAAGTTTGGTCTTGATAGATATTTGTAGGAGTGCCAATCATCCTACATAAGTCGCGCATCAAAGAAGAAAGCTAAGGGGCATGTGGAACAAGAAAAGATCTTTGCTAGACTTAAGAGAACAAGAGGAAGAATCCTGGATGAGACAATGATGCAGAAAAAATGATGGACAGAAGCACTACCTAAATTTTTACATGACAATTGGCAGTCAAAGATCACACAAAGGACTTAAAAAAGATGTGTTCAAGTTGACCTTGGTCTATGTTGGGTCAAGCGAGACAAGAAGGACGAAAAAAAAAAAATGGACAAAAGGAATAAGACAAGAAAGACAGCTATTTGATGATGACATCCAATTGCCACCTGCCAAAGAGTCCAAATTAAGTTTAGGAAGAGCAAAATGCTATAGCATTCACATTGGAACCCAGAAATTCAAAGTAGGCATGTGTGGCACAAGACAAAAGAAGAATCTTTTGAATTTAACAAGAAATTGTTTGCAAATGACATATGACCGTTGCTCTAAGTTGACTTCAGTCTTTTACCCAAAATATTGAAGCATAGAAGAACCAGTGGTCCCCATATTTCCTGAAATAGAAAAGCAGAGATAAAGTATGCTATCTGCTAGAGGTGTGGAAAGCAATAGCAATGCCAACTCCATCCCAAATCTGCTTATATAAGAAGAATTCAGCTGAAAAAGAAGAAGAGAATCGTAGTAGAATAGTTAGTTAGTTAGTTAGAATAGATTAGGAAGTAATTCTTAGTTTTACAAAGCTTTTAAATAGTGATTAAGCGTTTTCTTCAATAAAAAAACTCATCTTTAGCTTAGATCTTTATAGCTTTGTTAAAGGGATTAGACAAAGTCTTCCCTTTGTTTTTCTATTATCATTTTCTGCATTTATTTTAGTCTTAGGTGAAGTTTACTTTGTTCCCAACATAGTTCTTATTTTATGAAGAGAAGTTTAGCAAGTGAGCATGAGTTGTTTAGTTCTTGGAGCGTGAATCTAATTCTTTTTTCTTAAACTACTTTCTTGGGATCCTTAATAGATTGACAATGCTAAGTTGCTGAGGTTACGGTTGTTTAAACCATAYACATTGAGTTAAAGTCTTTTGACAYGTCAAAGGTATCTTTTAGTAGTTAATGAGGTAATAAGCCATTCTTAGTGTCTTTTGATAACTCATTATCATTTACAGTTAGTAATTAACCTTCATTGCCATAGAGATGTGGTTAATGAGGCGGTGAAATCTGCCTAAAATAGTTGCTGAGGGGTTAAGGAAAAACCATMTTTAAACCCTAAGTTACCCTCTGAGACAGCATTTGAGAACCAGGTAAAGGCAAGGACACTTGTATCATCASGGAAATATGATAGCATTCTGGAAACATATTCAAGATTTAGCATAGACATAGTATGATTTTTCTACTATTCCTATATTTGCACACTGAATAGTCTCGGGTAGATATTACTCAATTTTGTTCTCACGTGCTACAACGTTCTAGAACTAACTCTAACTTGTTGCAACATTAAGCATACTCTCAACCGTAAGAAACAATGTCCAGTGACATAGTTATACAAATTTAAGAGGAAGAGACTAATCAAGAAGAGAGGAGGAAGGGTCCAGAAGTGGTAATTGAGAACAATGCTATAGCACAGCCGCAACAGACATACGAAAAATAGAAAGAGGGATGACCATTTCCACCATCCCCTCAAGAGCTTCAAGATACAAAATTCAAATTACAAGCATGCTGCAACAATAGTGGCATCGATGATGAAGTTGACAACAAAAGAGGAGAACAATTTTGATGAGTTAGTTGGTGAAATTACTTATGTAGCAAATGGACAGCAAAGCATGATTTAGCTTAATTAAGTGGAGAAGTTTAGAAGGATCACATATTTGAATGCCAAGGTGGATAAGGACAAAACTAAGAAATAGCATCATCTGATGACCCAGCAAAGTAAGTGGAGACCAAGAAAAACTTCTCTAATGCATGTGTTGAAGATCAAACACCATTGGAAAGAAAAGCAAGAAAGGGGGTAGACCTCAATCTCAATAACCTAAAGGTGAAGGATACTGCAATAAATTCARGCTAATGACTATAARCYAAATTGATTTTTCTACAGCCAAGGTTTGTGSTCATATCCATTTTATTAAAAATCATCTTCAGACTATAGTTTAGGAAGTGCATATGCTAAGTTCTTGAAGAATAGGAAATTGAAAGTTACTATAGAAAAGTTGTTAGTAATAGAATGTAACTTAACTTGTTAATGGTGTTTTAGCATGTCTTTGTTACCTAAATTTTGTGTTAGGTTGGAGTCCATTATTAGCGTAATGTATGTCTACTGCCTTTAAGTTTAATATTCGAAGTCATGCAAGTGATTCTATGAAGTTGAGGAGTATGAATATCTGTTATGAATTGTTAATGTTAGTTTTGGTGTAAGGAATGATGTTATTCTTGAATTATGAGTTAAATGAAAGTTTTGGTAGGAGGAAAAATGGTGAAAATTGGGAATGACTATAACCATAAATTGAGATTTTAGCACACTACCCATAATTTCAATTTAAAACTTTATTAAAAACAAACTAGAAATTTGTTGGATGATAAGAACTTGATGGACAGGAAGCCTTGTTTATTAGGATGAAATTAATGTATAGATCACCTAAAAATCTTTCTAGGACAAGAGATAAGAATGAAACAACATAAGTTGCCAGTTTGACCTAGACAAGATATTACCCTACTATTTGGTAAAATTGTGATTTGGTTAGGAAGTGAAATATTTTATATGTTATATGGTTAGAAAGATACGGATCTTAGGAGTAATACGAGACTAGTTTAACTTTATTTGGAATTGTAGAACTTGAGTTATGCATCAATCTTTAAAATGCTATCAATTTAAGTCYGATTCTAGTTGAACCCTATTTTTTCATCAAATTTGGTAGTTAAATGGACCTTTTAAGCACGGTAATTTATATGAATAGATTTATTAGTGATTTAGAAACAAAATGACACTAGATTCACCAATTGGTGACTCTGAATAACTAGTCCGGTGGGCAAAGTACTATCTTTAGCTGGTCCYCATTGTAAGGACCTCTTGAGCTAGCCCATAARTCAGTATTAGAGTTCACGGTATGTGGATAATACTTGTGGCGGACGAGGAACGCATCGAACGGACGGTTGCGCCATCAGTACCCATGACTCGTTTGGACGGTCCTACTATTGATAAGGAGGTTTAATATAGGGATGGGTGACTCTGTGTTACCCAACTAGCGGATACTATTGATTAATCCAAGAGGTGATAAGTGATGCTCTATTTCCTAGAAAGTATATTAGTGTGAAAGAGTGTTTAGTGYGTGAATCAAGTATCGGTCCTACAAGGATTTTTGAATGAGTACCAATATTACTTAATTCCCCTAATTTAAACCTAATCAAAGATGGTTGAATTCAATTAATAGCTAGCAATTAAGATAAAATACTAAGAAGTCTAATTAAGTGATCAATTACCTCAATTCCAAAGAGGGCTAATGTAATAAATCAGTTRGTTCGGGCTATGTTTTGATTCATTCCAATAATAACCTAAACTAATTACACCTTAATTGATTCCCAAATCCTAATAAGTTGCTAACATTAGACTTTCCTTAATTATGTTTTACCTAATCCCTTGGCATAAATCCCATAATCTCGATTAGCTAAAACTATATCCCTATGTGMATCTAAGAAACTCCCCAATTTCACTAACCACGGTTATCCACTCTCGGCAACCAGCTAAGAAAAATCGAGTCTATCCCTAGTTGGTTTAGAACAATGGGTTATCATTGCCTAATTCCTAATAAACCAATTCGGTCCTTCTCAATTGATTATTAATTGAATTTGTAGTTAGCTAATCAACAAAAGCACTACCACAATGACAATAAACAACTTAATTAGATTGGCAATGAAAAAATAAGGCACAATAAAATTCAAACCACTAATAAGAAATCATCTTTACAATAACCAACATAAAGAAACTAGTCAATGAAACTCATGAAATCATCCACAGAAAGCTTAATAAATATGTGCACAACCAAAGTTAGAAGAGATTGATTGAAGAATAAATCCTTTGATTGAGCACAAGTCCTTCAAACTCCCAAGAGGTTCCTTTAAGTTTCTTCAAAGAAACGAACTCTAAAAATGTGAAAATGTACAAAATCTTCCTCCCTTTTAGGGCTTATAATGCACTATTTATAGGAGAACAACAAAAGCCCTAAAAGAACTAGGCAAACCAGCAACAATTTCTTCTTTCTAGGCTAAAATCGATGTTGGCCTGGTTTGGAAAAAGGTCCTTGAAATTTACACCAATCAGGCACCTAACTCATCCCAAATCGACATCTGATTGGTTCGTTCAACACTTAGACCAAATTTCTGAGGTTTTCAACTTCTAGAAGTTGCTCCTTGACCACAAACTTCTCTGAAATCATTGAGTGGCCTCTTTAAGTCCTTCTTTTCCAGATTTTGCCCCTTTTCTTGTCTTTGGGATAAAAACCTTGCACCTAAAAATTTCAAACCAAACATAGTGCAATACAAGGTTAAACACATAAAACTTGACAAAAAATGACACAAGTAAAGGAAAAATGAAATATAAAACATGACTCTATCAACTACCCTCTACTTAGCCTTTTGTTCATCCTCAAACAAAGTATGGTAAGAAAGTAACGACAAAGATATACAAAAAAGACTACCCCAACACAAAAATATAAGAGAGAAGTCACTTACACATTCAACTCAATAGCACATCCAAAATTTCATTAGATAACAAAGGAATTCGAGTGTTAACAAGATCCATCCATTAAAAAGAAATGAGAGTGTGCGAATAGCCAAAATCAAGTGTCTAGTAAAGACTTGACAAACATCTAAGGAATTATGAATATTTCACCAATACTAAAAGTATAAAGCAAATGAAATCCATCCTCTATGTTTGCATCACAACCTTTCCACTAATATAGACAACCAAAATCAACAAAGGTCAAGTACGACTTTTAAGCYTGTAATGTAGGGCTAAATTTTAAAGAAGTAAAATAAAGCATGAGGAATACAACAGAAGTAAGAGAGTTACATAAATTCAACCAATGAAACCTTAAAACTCCCTTCATTCTAACAAAACTTTCACTACATATTCTTTCCTTGTTTGTATATCGACAACCAACAATAACTATAATTTGTTTTATTTCCACACTCTGTTTTCTTCTCTTTCTCTTTTTCATCATTGATCTTTATTTTAAAGATACATAAGACATTTTTCTCAAGAGAATATGAGGTAACTCCTTAACTCTCTTCATCAACCTCCAAAATCATCTCTTCCATATGCAATGAAAACAAATCCATTCAATCCAATCACAATAAAAAGTGAATCAAGTCTCTTACAAGGAAAGGGCACAAAATTAGCAAATCAAAGAAAAGTAAAAGGGTTAAATATCAAAGATAAATCATTAGGAATAGACTCAAAATAACTAGGGATATAATATCAAAAGGGCAAGAGTGAAAGGCTCACACAGTCCAAAGAAACCGTCATCCCTTGCATTCTCATAGGTAGCATTTCTGAATTTATCGATCTCATTAAGTTGTAGCATTCTTTTGGTCTCTTTATTGGACATTTCTGCTTATCCAATAGTATGGGGATGATATGTTGTAGTAATTTTGTGCCTCACTCCATATTTGGCAAGAACTTTCTCCATCAGTTTATTAAAAGTGAAAATATTCTTTGGAAGCAACTTAACTGATGCACAAGCATCATTAGTGGGCAATGCTATAACTTAAATCTATTTGGACACATATAAGTGCTTCTAAAAGAGTTTGGAAATGGTCCCATGAAGTCAATTCTCCATACATCACAAAGTTCAACCTTGGAGATGTTATTCAAATGCATCTCATGCCTTCGGGAAATGTTTCCCATTCATTGGCATCTATCACAAGTTTTAACAAACTTATAAGCGTCCTTAAATAATGTTGGACAATAAGAACCAGTTTGAAGTGCCTTAGTTGCAGTAAAAATTCCTCCAAAATGTCTTCCATACAGTGCAATGTGATAATGTTGTAGCAAACTCTAAATCTCTTCATCAGCAACACATCTCCTCAAAATTTGATCAGCACAAAGTTTGTATAAGAAGGGCTCATCCCAGTAGTAGAACATTGTATCATGCAAAAATTCTATTGCTTATTTAGTCCAAGAGGCTTTATCTCACTAACCAAATAGTTAACAATGTCGGAATACCAAGGTGCTATGGCATTTGAGATAGTTAAAATTTGTTCAGCACGGAATGATTTAGCAATCTACACCTGAGGATCCTTTTCTTCCTTCTCCAATCTGTATATGTGGTCAGCACCTGGTTCTCAGTCCCTTTCTTGTCCTTGATTTCCATATCAAATTCTTGCAATAATAGTATCCATCTTATCAACCTTGTTTTAGCATCCTTCTTCGAGATGAGATATTTTATTGTCGAGTGGTCAGTAGACACTGTCACTTTTGTTCCTATTAGATAAGCTTAAAACTTCTCACAGATRAATACTACTGCAAGAAATTCTTTCTTAGTGGTGGTATAGTTTTGTTATGCCTTATTGAGAATTTTGCTTGCAAAATAGATACGATGAAACAACTTCTTCCTTCTTTGGCCAAGAATTGTACCTATTGCATAATCATTTGCATCACACATTAGGTCGAATGGCAATGTCTAATCTGGTGTTGTGATGATAGGAGCAAAAACCAGTGCTTGCTTGAGTTGTTCAAATGCTTTGCTACAACAATTATGAAAACTAAAAGGAGAGTTATTTTATAGTAGAGGGCTTTGAAATCCTTGAGAAATATTTGATGAATATTCTGTAAAAACCAACATGGCCACGAAAACTTCTAACTCATTTCCTGGTGGATAGTGAGGCTAGCATTTGAATGACGTCAATTTTAGCCTTGTTTACTTCAATTCCCCCTTTTGAAATTCGATGTCCCAACACAATGCTTTCTTGTACCATGAAATGGCACTTTTCCCAATTTAGCACTAGGGTGGATTCCTCGCATCTTATCAATACTCTTTCCAGATTTTCAAAATAGTCATGAAATGTTTCTCCAAAAATTGAAATATCATTCATGAAAACTTCCAATGTCTTTTCCACCATATCAGTAAAAATTTCCATCATGCACCTTTGAAATGTTGTTAGTGCATTACAGAGTCTAAATGACATCTTTTGAAATGTGAAAGTTCCATACGGACAAGTAAATATGGTTTTCTCCTAGTCTTTAGTGCTATAGCAATCTGGTAGTACCCATAGTAGCCATCAAGAAAATAGTAATAATCCTTCCTGATAGTTTTTCTACCATTTGATCAATTAATGGTAGAATGCATTGATCTTTCCTTATAGCTTTATTGAGTTTAACGTAGTCCACGCAAATTCGCCAACCGGTTACGACACTTGTTGGGATCAACTCTTTTTTCTCATTTCTAGCCACAGTTACTCCTCTTTCTTTAGGACACGCCAGACTAGACTCACCCATTGGTTGTCTGAAACTTGGGTAAATTATTCCTASATCCAACTATTTAATGATTTTTTTAACAACTTCCTTCATGATGGGATTGAGCCTCCTTTATGGCTCCACAAAATTGCTACAATCATGCTCCAAAATAATCTTGTGCATGATTGTTGTTAGGTTGGTTCCTTTTATATCTGTCATCGTCCATCCCTTATGACTTTTCAGAACAGAAAGGAGTTGATTTTCCTTTTGTTCTCCCAATGATGCAGAGATGACTGCTGGTAGTTTTTTTTCCTCACCTAGGTAAGCATACTTAAGTTGTAATACCCAGGATATTACCTTTTTTCATTTTTATGAATTTTGTATGATCGTATAAATTGTATGCCAACTAGGGTTTGATAAATTTTCTATGTGATCGTTATTTAATTGTACGTTTAAGTAAGTATGAAATTATCGTGTTAGTTGAATTAGGTTTTTGCTTAGTTAGTGTAGGCTTGACTTCATCGTTCTGGCTGCCACCTCTCCTTCCCCAATGTCACATGGATCGTCTTCACCGATTGCTCAAGAGGTTTGCAGTGGGCCACTGGTCGCAGTCCATCTCACCTCCATCGCCAATTTAAGCTGCTAGCCATCTATCTACCCTGCTGATCGTCTTGTTCGTTTGCCCAGAGCTCAAGTCTCGACTGGATCACTCAGCGCCCTTGCCCTAATCCACGTCAACCTATTGTCTCCTTATCACAGCTCGGCTTTCGCTTCTCCATCGCCGATTTAAGCTGCTAGCCATCTATCTACCCTGCTGATCGTCTTGTTCGTTTGCCCAGAGCTCAAGTCTCGACTGGATCACTCAGCGCCCTTGCCCCAATCCACGTCAACCTATTGTCTCCTTATCACAGCTCGGCTTTCGCTTCTATCTAGCACCAGATTTGCTCACGTCAGAGCCGCAGCTGCTCGGAGAAACCCTGAAGCCAACTGCTTATCGACTCGGCCAGTCTACGCTTGGAGTTGCTGCTGTTCAGATCTCCCTCTGCTCGGGCTGCTCGGCATGCCGTGCTCAACCAATGCCGGTCGAATCTGCTCGCCATCGCCTATTTGATCGCGACCGAAGCTTGCCAGTAGCAATTTGTCGCTGGTTTGCTCGCTGTGCTATCCATGGTCCAGAGCACCAAAGCTCATGGGCTGTTCATCGGCCCTCTGTTGTTGCTGACCAGAAGCCGTCTGCTAAATATGCGCGACCTGTGCCTTCTAGATCTGCTTTCGCATAGAGACGCCGTTCGGGGCTGTCTAAGCTCCGTCCAGTTTCTGTTCTGATCATTTTCGTCCGACCAAGAGCGAGAAATCTGAGCTCCAGTTTTTGTTCTAGTCAATAGATTTCCAGCCAGAAGCATCAAAGCCCATCAGGCTCCCAGGCAACTAAGCACCTGAGCACCTAAGCCATCAGGCGCAAGGCAACCGAGCACCCAAGCAACCAGGCACTGTGCGCGACCAAGACTATTGTGCACACGCTGCCTGAGCGCACGCCCGAGGCACAATGCAGCTTCCACGACACTTAGAATTTGTCAAATTTAAAGGTGAAAATATTGTTATTCGATTTTAGAAATTTAATGACATATGTAATTATGTTCTAAAGTGATAATTGTGGGAGAACATAGGTTAGGTTTAGTACACGATCTAAAAGCGAATTTAATTAGTATGAAAATATGTTTTGACTTAGAAATTTATTGTATTTGGTATTATCATTATCAATTGTTGAGAAGGGTAGGAAGCTATGAAATAAGTTATACCTTTAAGAAGTGATAGTTTTTTGATGTGGGAATTAAGTACAGGTTAATATTGGCAAATGATGTTCATAGGATGAGCATTAAATGTTTTAAAGTTGGACAATCGTGTTAAATAAATTTCCTTTCTTGTAATAATAATTAGGTCATTTTCGGGCACATTGACATTAAAAGCGGTCGAGAGCCTCCGCTTTGCGATTTAAGTAGAATTTTAACGTTAAGGATGCCAACTAAGTAAATTCCCATACCCATCTACTTATTCTGTTGTGTGTTATGTGGTGATTATATTGGACTGTGTTATGTAATGTGTTATGATAGTATTGGATTATTTCACGTAAGATGTTTGCTACTATCGATATATATGTTTAGATATAGATTTATGTAGTTCATGTCATGGGCATGTAGTTATAGTATTCTACATTATTTCTGGCATGAATTATTCATGCATTTAGAAAGCGAATGGTTTAGGAAAAAATTTGGAAAAAAAACAGAAATGGAATTTTATAAATGAATTTTTTATCTGAAAATATTAAGATTTTGGAAAGGAGTGTAAACCTAGCCATGAAAGATGTGAGTCAGAAATGGGGTGTGGGAGATCGGCCCACCTGACCTAACCCTCTTGTAGGGTAGGAAGATAAGTAACATTCACCTCTTGGGAGGTGAAAAAGATGAAAGAAAAAGTTAAAGTGATATCAATCGTTATGCGGTTCTATCGGTAGGAAACGTAATCGGGTTCCAAAGAACAATGCCTACTGCAAGCTTAATGGCTAGGCGTTATACTAAGTGAGCTCATAATTTTAATGAAATAGAAGTTTTAAAGAAATATTTAGAAAGTTTTATTCAAGGACATGAAATTTTAATTCATGGTATATAGTGCATTTTACATACATTCATGCATGGGATTTGCTTATTAAGCTTTATAACTCATTCCATTTTCTTCATTTTGCAGTTCAAGTGATGTGGCGCCAGATGGTGCRTGGAGGACGTTTGTGTGCAAGCCTTGATACCCCGATATGATATTTTAAATAAATTTTAGTGAATAAGATAAATGGTTGAATAGAGAGGTTTTATGTATTGTTTAAGCTTTTTTATTTAATGATTCATGCTTTAAATTCTTTCAAATTTCGTAAATTTCAATTTTCTTAAATGTTAAGTTAATAAAAGACTGTTGGAATGGAAGATTTATTTATATTGAAATGTTTGTTGGTTTTGAATATATGATATATGCAAGTATTGAAAATGTTAGGGAAATTTTATGATTGTATACAGGGAGTAGTTGTTGATATKACAAAAGAAACTTTGCCGAAATTTTTATAAACCTTTTAAGATAAAGTATTCATATTTTGTTTTCCGTAATAGTTAATATGAATATGAATAAAGTCAGTAACGGCTTAAGACATTTCCTAATCTGGGGATGTTACATAAGGTTAATACTTGCCCCAAGACCACAAAGT
>MEJB01000011.1:1941709-2033896 GCA_001752375.1 Rhazya stricta | reverse complement strand
GGTACAGGTAAAAGTTTTTTGTTTATCCCTACCTCCTTTCGTCCTAGTTTAGGTTGTCAATGAAACGTAAATCATCCGGCAAATTGAATATGTATAGGACTTCCTTTAAACTACTGCCACAATCAAGTTCCAACTTTTTTAAGTAAAAAAATCCAACTAAAGTAATTAAAACCTGGGATACTCCGACTGTAATCTACAAAGGGTAATAAAATGGGAAGGAACGATGATCTTTCTTAGCAATAACTACAGTTATTCCTTCTTAAACTATTACTCTCACCTACATGGGTTATCCAATGGGAAAAGTTGTATAAGTTACACAACTTAAAGGAACTACTTGATCTTCTCACAAAGGTTCTTACTTTCTACAACTCGGTTACCGTAACGGTTCGGTGTAACTTCTTACGATTGTAGAGAAGAAACATAAGGTTAATACTTGCCCCAAGACCACAAAGTGCTCCACCATAATAAGAATTTCTGATTGAACAGGGTATAGTGGAACTTCCAGGATCTTTTAGTTTTGGAGAGAGCTTATTCTGAAAAATTGATGTACATTCTTTTGTTCATGCTATTATTTCAAACTCTCCCAACCTTCGCTTCTTTGATAAGATTTGACATAATTGGGCACTTGTTCCAATGCTTCAACCTAAGGTATGTTGATGTGCAGCTATTTTAGGATCTCCAAAAACTTGTTGAACTACTTGCCTTACTGCTTCTTAATGAGTCTTTGTGGAAATGATGGTGTTGTTTATCAGCAGTGCTGCTTGGTCTGATTGCTACAGCATCTGTCTCTTTTGCTAGTTGGGAAATAACCTCTTGATTGACTTCCAGATTGCTGCTTTTTTGAGCGCCTTGTTGTCTAGTGTTCACTGCTAAAGCAAACGTCCCACTTGATTCTCCAATTTTCTTAATGATGTGGCTTGGTTCTGAATGATTGCATCATTTCTTGCCATGTACTCTTTTAGAAATGTCTCCATGGAATTTGGTTGTTCATGGTGTACTAGCCTTTCATGTTAGTTCTGCTGCAAAAAACCAAGCAGATAAAGTGGCCAATGATGTTGATTTGCTACTGCATTTCCTCCCTAGTTATTCCATGAAAAATTTGGATGTTATCTCCATCCAAGATTGTAAGAGTTCAAGAAAGGATTATTTCCTTTGTTGAAATTCCTAATGTAGCAAAGGCAATCTGGATTGGATGGGCAGTTACCAAAAGTGTGTAGATCTCCACAATAGACACGATTAATAGCGGATTGTTGTGGTGTTTGTGCAGTGAGTAGCTTCATATTTTTCAACATATTGGTTAAAGATTCTACTTTTGCTGAAAGTGCAGTGACAATATCAACTTCATGATCTTCTTGGAATTTTTTCGCTATCGCCATTCTAATGGTCGTCTATTGGTAATTGTTGTTTGTTATGGTCTCCAAGATGTTGATTCCTCATTGTATGATAGTTACACTAACACTCCGTTTGTTGAAGCATCAACCRCAATCCTTGTATAAGCCTTGAATCCATTGTAGAAAGTTTCCATTTGGATCCAAAGTTGGATGCCATGGTATGGGCATTTTCTAAGCAACTCCTTGAATCTTTSACATGTTTCATACAAGGTTTCATCTCCATGTTGCTGGAATAAAGTGATTTCATTTCTTAACTTTGCATTCTTTGTTGGTGCGAAGTATTTCATCAAAAAAACAAAAAAAACAGTTCCGCCAGATTAGTCCTAGATATTGCTCAATATAGGGGAAAAGAGTTAGAGATTCCCTTGCTCTATCTCTCAAGGAGAAGAGAAATTACTTCATTCTGAGTACTTGCTTTGCAATGCCTTTAAGTTGGAAGGAATCACTCACTTCTATGAACAATCATAGATATAGATATAGATCTTTAATGGTTATTCCACTGAACTTTCCCATTGTTTGTAGTAATTGGAACATGACTGGTTGAGTTCAAATGGCTRGGTTTTAATTTTAGGTCTGACAATTCCAGGATTCAAATCATGTAAGACTRGTATGGCAYATTCTCGTATTGCATGATTTCAATAATTTGGTAATGTTATAGTGTTAACTCTAGCGTTGTTCTGCTCMATTTACTTGTTGGGCTTCCGTCCTAAATTTCTTTTCTTCTTTATCTGATATTTTTTCAGGTCTTTGTCAAGGACGAATGCTTCAAGGTTTTGCAACATAGCTTGTGCTCTGGTTCTCATACACTAGCATTCCCGAGTGTCAATGAGAGCTGAAAAAGATTAAGAAATATTAAAGAAAGAAATTTTACATATTGTGGTTTCATTAAGGCCTATCCCAGGCAACGGCATCCAAAATTTGTTGGGGTCTAATTTGATTCCGATTAAACTAACACACGTGAAAGTATACGCGGCCCAAAAGTGGTAAGAATGAGTAGAGTGTTGATCCTAATGAAAGACGAAATGTGTTAAGCTATGATTAAAAGAAGGGGTCATGATGTAGCATGAACAATATTTAATAATAAGAGCAATGTAAAGTAAATACAAAAAGTGGTAAAAGTTTGGTTACTGACAAGAAAATAAAAGTTAGAGCCAGTGTGTATGTTGTAGCACTGGCAGGTAGGTTCAAGTGATGTCTCACACAAAGCCTCCTATTTGGCAATTGTTGGACAAGTAAGATGACTGCACTATAGGTCTCGTTTATGTATACATTTTCCTTAGCAGAATAAGTTTTCTTATCCCAACTRAGTACTTCGATTGTTGTCTCAAAGAGCTTTATGAGGCTCAAGGAATAAGGTCCATTGAGTCCTTATTACTATCCTTGCAGATTTTAACTTARAGCATTAACCATATATATATGGCGATAACACTTATTTACTTTCTATTATTGTTGAGTTCCAGATTCACWAAGCACATAGCTTTCTCAACCTTTTAATGGATCCTTTCTATGTCTAAAAAGGGTTTACTCAATGACATTAACCTCTAACTTTTAACTAATAGCTTTTGCAAGCTTTGTTGACAGCTAAGAAGTTTGAGAGAATAGAATCAAAGATGAACAAAAACTGAATTGAAACTTTCAATAACTTGAAATAACTCGAAAAATTTGTAAATTAAAATGCTAAAATAGTGCAACTAAACAAGGAGGACTGTTGTCTTCTCCCTTCTATTTTATGCACAAAGCAAGATAACTCAAATCTAAGGAGGTTTCTTTTGTCAAAGAGAWCCTTAGTGTCTATTCTAAACTCTAAGACTCACAACTATGAACTTGACCCTCTCTCTACATCTATCAATCCCTGCTCAATTGTAATACCCAAGATATATTTTTCATTTTTACGAACTTTATATAATTATATAATTTATATTATAATCCACAAATTAGATTATTCATGATTATTAGTTGTTTTAAGTATTTTGCAGCAGAAGGACTTGAAGGTCATAACATTCAATGTGTCAATTAGAAATAAATTATTATTTCTSTGACTGGTTATTTATTTATGCATTATTGTGTAAGTATATCTATTTAAATGAAAGATTTTATTACTTTAATTTAATTAAAAATATTTATTTAACTAAATATTTAAATGAAATAATTTAGCCTCCTCCCTCTRCCCTCATCAATGCCAGCCTTCTCTTTCTCTCTCTCTCTCTCTCTCTCTCTCCCTCCTCTTCCCCATCGATGCCGGATGCCTCTCCATCTCCTTTGTTCTCGTCATCATTGCGYGACCAGGTGACCAGGTACCGTGCGCTGTTTGTTTGCGACCAAGCCACTGTTAGCTGCTTGTTCGCACGCCTGCATTTTTCCCAAAATAGACGCCATTATATTTTAGACTCGATACCACACCTAAGGTTCGGGATTCAAGGTGAATCCTTAGGCTTCTTCATTTAAATTAACCGAATGGCCTAGGTTTTGTATTATGTAATAATAATTAAGGAAAAATACAGAATATGTTTAACTTGAAATTTAAGTTAGTATGATTAAGTAAAAGAGGTATATAATTTTTAGAAATATGTTAGAATATAATTTAAGGTAAAATTTAGGGTTTGTGTAATAAATAATATATTATGATTATGATTATTATTGTTGTTTTAAGAACGAGGAGTCATGAAATTAAATTATAATATTAGTAGTTCAATTTTTATCTACATAAAAATTAAAATCGAAAATTATTAGTTAATGTCACCCATAGGAAAAATGATGAACGTATTAATGGTGAACACTTATGTTAAATGAATATTCTTTGTGTTAACAATATTAGGATACTTTTGGCACATTGACATTGTGGGCAACCAAGGCACCTGACTAGCGATTTAAAGTAACCAAATTTACTAAGGACTTCAAGTAAGTAAATCACCACATTCTCATTAATTATGATCAGAGTGTATTGTTGTGATGATTGAATCTCTCTATGTGAATTGAATGTGAGTTCATAGTTATAATTGGATTGCTTTTATGTGATATGGTTTATGGTTTTATTTCAAGTATGTAAATTTTTCTACTTGATGACATGTTGAGAATTTAAGTTTAGAATTTATGCGATCCATGTTCATGTGCATATAGTCTATAGTATTTTGCACAATTTTTGGCATGGGCATAATCATGCATTTAAGAAAGCAAATATTTTTAATGAATGGAGGTTTTGAAAACCAAATGTTTTGAGGAATGAAGTTTTGGGATGTTGTGATTTTATGTCAAATGGTTTCGAAATGTAGAGGATTTTGAAAAGGGGTGTAAAGCATAGACCATGAAAGGTGCGAGTGAGAAATGGGGCGTGGTGGACCGGCACACCCGACCTAACYCTCTTGTATGGTGGGAATTCATGTATTATTCACCTTTTATGAGGTGATGTTCAGGAAAAGATTAAGTTATGTTAACTGCTTTGCAGTTCTACTGGTAGAATGTGATCAGATTCCAAATAATAATTGCCCACTGTAGAGCTTGATGGCTAGGCATTAGCTCACGATTTTACGAAACGGAAATGTTTGGAAAGTTTGATGAAATAAAAATTTTTGGAAATTTCTGAAAAGTGAAATTTTTAACATCATGACATGTAGTGCATGATATACGCATCATGCATGAGATTTATTATTGAGCTTAGTAGCTCACCYCATATTCCTTTATTTTACGTTTCAGGTAATAATTGGCTAGATGGTGTGTGGAGATCATTTAGGAGCAGGCTTTGATACCCAGGAATCATTTATGATTAATTAAATTTTTTTATTGATTTATGAACTTGTTGAATGTTTAAATTTTTATTCGTTTATTTTCAAAAGCTTTCGTTGGATTTTAAATATATGAGTATTTAAATGGTAATTTATATTCTTGGGGTTTGAGGTGATTTCATTATATGTGAAATATTAGAATGTTTGGTGGAAAATTTTCTAATTGTTTATAASGTGGATATGTTGATACTATAAAGAAAACTCTGTCGAGATTTTATGAACCCTTTTGTATTAAAATATCCATATTTTTATTTTTCCCAATTTTCGCAATATATGTAAGGGCGGGTTATGACAGTTTCTAATCTGGGGGTTTTATACAATTGATCCTTTTATCGCCCTAAGATGTTGTTGATTTGGTGATGCTATAGCTTTCAACTTCTAATAGTTGATTGCTGACTTAGCTAACATTCAGCTTGTAGGGTCCATTTCTGGTAATGTGATCCCCACTACTTCTCTTCTGCTTCGACATTCTTGTAAAAACTTTTGAAGTCAACTTCGAGATTTTTCTTTTATATTGTCTTCAATATGATCCTTCAATAAATGCCAGAAATTGGCACCTCTTATTTGTTCTTACTTTTCACACAGTTGCCTCGTAGGACTGAATGCTATAGTAATCTATTTTCTCCTGCAAACCTTCTCAAGGATCAAGCTTTTCAAATTTATCTAAGCACTTTTCTAGGTTAATATGTTTTTTGAATATGCTGACCCTTAATATGTCAAAAATGGAGTCACCTGCCATAGTTAAGAGCATAGAAGACTAAGAAACTAATGTAAAAATGAACAAACATTGGGGTAAATGATGGGATATTTTCTAACGTTATTACCACAAAACCTAGAAAAGCAAGCTTTTCAAGATATGTTTGAGATGCATACAAGGCTCATGTATAATTTATGCTTTTAAAACATTTTTTGAGATGCAAAGAGGCTTGCATGAAGTTTTATAAAATGTTTTTCAGCTTTATAAACTTAAATGCACTCTCAAAATTATTAGTCACAACAGACTAACTTAATCTATATACCTGATCACATGACAAATCTATAATCTTCAAGTCTTTAAGTCTTCAGCACTTCAGTATGAGAATTGAGATCTTTTACTTCTTATTMTGAGTTGTATCGCTTTAAAGTCCTTTAATAAATGTACAATTTCCATAATCACACATTTTAACTTCTTTCTATATAACAAAATCATATGTACATTAGTACTACTTAATGTTTTGTTGTTCTCAGAATATGGATTGATTGTTGAATAGGCACTCAACCCTAAAAAATTATAACTTGTTTATTTATGGTAATCGAGTTATCTTTGCATCTATGATTGATTGAATAGAATCAATATGGAATTAGAGGCTTTAACCAAATCTTTCTGATATATTGTTTTATACGCTCTTATTGTTATTTCTTGACATTCTTATGATTTTCTTGCTTTATTGGAATTGCTAGTTTATGAATATTTCCAAAAGCCCCATTTTTCTTGTTTTATCTCAGAGAAATTGGCTCACTAATTCCATRAGGAGACAGCCTTACTCTCCACTATACAATTCCCATCCATTAGGAGTAGGTTAATTTATTTTTAGTAGTTTAATGATAGACCATTTGGCCACCAATGAATCAACATCATTTACTACTGGGCACTCGTCCACTTCATTAGTAAAGTTCAATGCATTAAACATATATTGAAAGTAACTTTCTAATCACACCCTCATTGTCAGCTCTCCGTTGTGGACATCAATAATAGTCCTCCCTGTAGCAAGGAATGGTTGTCCAAGAATGATTGGCGCATCTTTGTCTGCTTCACAATCCAAAATAATGAAATTAACTGGGAATATGAACTTCATAACCTGAACCAGCAAATCATCAATCTTTCATATGTATGATCAACAAGTTGCAATCTCATAGTGGTTGGTCTTGCATCACCAATTCCTATTTACTTGAAGATGGACATCAGCATAAGATTTATGCTTGTTCCCATATAACATAGAGGTCTTCCACATTAAGAAATTCCAATGGAACATAGTATGGTAAAGCTTCCAGGGTCTTTTGACTTTGGTGGTAGGTAGCTTATTTTGGAGTACTAATGTACATTCCTTTGTTAATGCTACAGTCTCAAATTCTCCTAATCTTCTTTTCTTTAATAAAATTCCCTTATGAATTTGACATACTTAAGCATCTGTTCCAAAGCCTCAACTAATGGAATGTCAATATGTAATTGTTTRAGAATCTACAAGAACTTGTTGAACTRCTCGTCTTACTGTTTCTTAATAAGCCCCTATGGAAATGGAGGTGGTGGTTTATCTGCTTTGTTCTCTGGATTGATTGCTACAACATATTGTACAACGGTGTTGATTTACTGGAACATGGATTCTCGACTTRCTTCTGGACTATTRTATTTTTCACTTGATATCAACTCCTTTT
Organism: Rhazya stricta; assembly: GCA_001752375.1. Lineage (NCBI taxonomy): Eukaryota > Viridiplantae > Streptophyta > Magnoliopsida > Gentianales > Apocynaceae > Rhazya > Rhazya stricta. Next base: position 2,026,314 of record MEJB01000011.1, on the reverse strand, counting down.
GTGCCTTTGGTTCGACTACTGGTCCTTTCAACTTCTTACCACCTTCAAGGGTTATTGCCTTGCAATAATCCTTCCTTACCCTTCTAGAATTTTTTGTATCATTGGGAAAAGCACCGTGCTACCTAGTGCTTAATGCTGAAGCAATTTTCCTTGTATAATTTTCTAGGTTTCTTAATGAGGTAGCTTAATTATGAATGGTGGCATTATTCCTTGCCATATATTCCTTCAATAATGTCTCTATAGAATTTGGCTAAGTTGATTGTTCACAATGAATCGGCCTCTAATGTTGATCCTACAATTGTTGTGGAAAATCAGGATGATGCAGTGGTCTCTGGTGTAGAATTTTTGGAGCATTTCCTCATTGGTTACTCCATGAAAAATTCGATKCTGCTTCCACCTAGGATTGTATGTGTTTGAGAAGGTGTTATTGCCTTAGCTGAAATTTCCAATATAACATACTAGGCTCCAAGTTGAATGGGCAATTGTAAAAAATGTGAGGATCAACATAGTACACGCAATTCATGYTGAATTGTTGTGGCGTTGGCTGAACAGTAGGCATCTTCATATTTTTCAACATATTGGTTAGTGATGCTACTTTCCTAGAGAGTGCGGTGACAACATCAACTTCCTAAACTCCTTGAACTCTCTTTTCAATGACTATTCTTATAGTGGTCCACTCATAATTGTTGCTTGCAATAGTTTCTAGAATGGTGAATGCTTCATTCTAGGACTTAGAGAGAAGTCCCCCTCTTGTTGAAGCATCGAAAATATTATGTCCGTTGTAGAAAGTTACCATCTAAATCCAATATTGAATGCCATGGTGAGGAAATTTTCTCAAAAGCTCCTTAAATATCTCCCATGCTTAGTAGAGGGGTTCATCTTTATGTTGCTAGAAAGAGATAATCTCATTCCTCAATTTTGCATTCTTCATCAGTGGGAAATATTTCATCAAAAACTTTTCCTCCAAATCTATCCATGATGTGATAGAGTTGGGTGGCAACAAGTTTAGCACTCCTTGCTCTATCTTTAAGGGAAAATGGGAATGGCCTCATTCTGAGGTCTTCCTTCGTGAATGATTGCAAATATAGGTGACGATCTTTGATTACCATTTCACTAAACTCGCCAACTATTTGTAGCATCTGAAACATGACTGCAAATGTTTGAGTTCCAACTATTTGTAGCATCTGAAACATGACTGCGAATGTAGGTGAGGATTTTTGATGACCATTTCACTAAATTGGCCAACTATTTGTAGCATCTGAAACATGACTAGTTGAGTTCAAGCTATTGGGCTTGAATTTTAGGGCTAACAATGCTAAGGTTTAGGGCATGCAACACTGGTATAGTGTACTCTTTGATGGCATGGTTACTATCATCTAGAAATGCTACAACATTAACCATAAGAGATTTATTATTCAAGTTTGGTTCAGCTATGTTTGCTTGCCGAGCTTACATCCTTAACTCATTTCCTTTATTTGTGATGATTTTCTCAAGTTTGTTGTTGAAAAGGAATGCTTYAGGAATTTGCAGTTTAGACTATGCCCTTGTTTTCATACATTGGCATTTTTTCTTATAGCAAATACAAGCTGAAAAATATAAATAAATGTTAAAGCAAGAAAGCCTTTACACAATTTTCATTAATGCCTATCCTCGGCAACGACACCAAAAACTTATTCAAGTCTAATTCAGTTGTGGTTTAAAGTCACATTCATGCAAGTATACATGGCACAAAAGTAGTAAAGAAGATTATCATTCCCACTAGGATAGTTTAATGAAAGAAAGCGTGTAACAACTTTCGTAAAAGTAATGTTGTAGCAATAGTGATCAATTTAAAGCAATAATAAAGTAAATCAGAAAGCAATAGAAATTAAATTAGAGAATAAGTCAATCAAGTCAAGTTTAGTTTTCAAATGTTGGAGCACCAAAGAACAGAGCCGAGCTATATCTCACACGAGTCTATTCAGTATGCGCATGTGAGAATAGTAGAAAAATCAAACGTATATCTAAGCTGGCTTTTAACTATGGTTCTTAAATGTTGTAGGATTTCTAAAGATGGAGCWAGTGTCGTTACCTCACAATGGTTCTTCAATGTTATCTTAGAGATCTGTAGTTAAGATTACATATGTTTCTTCCCTTAATCCCAAGCAAATCTTCTAAGCAGTGTTCACTAACTCAGCAATCATATATCTATGGAAATGAAGTATAGTTGCTAACTATTAGAGATGTTAAGTTATTAGAAAATGCTAAGGATAGTTTTTGACTTTCTTAATCACCAACTGATCCTCTTGTTGTCTCAAAAGGTTCAGACTCAATGTTTTCTACTAAGAACAACTTTAATCTTAACAAATAGGCTTTGTCAAGCTTTGTTGTCTTGATTAAAGACTCTAATAGAACAATTTAAGAGATCAAATCGAACTTTGCACTTCAAAAACTAAGTAACTTGCAACAAGCTACTATACGACTTGAAAGATCAATAAAACTTGAAGAAAGGAAGACTGTCATTCGAACCTTTTTTAAAAAACAATAAATTTCATAACTAAAGATGGGTTCTTCTGTTGAAGGAAAACCCCTAAGTTTTACTTGAAAACTTTATAATACTAAGAACTAATTCTGATCTAAAAACTAATGCTAACATATGCTTACTAAACGATTCTAACTAACTATGAATGCCCTGGTTTGTCTGTTGGATGCTTCTTTATAAAAACCTAGATAAGTTAACATTGTTGTTGCTTTCAGCACCTCGGGTAAACGGCTATTGAATCAAATAGTTTTGTCCACTTGGGTCTATTTTTGGATATTGTGGTCTCTCCTAGTTTTTATATGCTTCAATATTTGGGTAACAAATGTCCCTTTTAGCCTAATTGTTCCTTAAATGTTAGGGATTTGCATTTTGCCTTTGTTTCATGTGTCTCATAGCCTTGTTCTCTAATTGTAGCATTATTCTCTTTCCTACAAATACCTTTTAAGACCAAGCTTTTTAACCATAAGTAATCACTTTAAGGACCATTTTAAGTTGCAAGCATGCTAACTCTTATTTTAATAAAACTAAGGAAAATACTACTATTTATAGCTAAATTACTGAAATAATGAACACAAAATGAATGAAAATTTTGGGTAAAAATGTGATGGTTTTTAAGCGTGTCAATCTTCGGTGGTCATCCCACTGAACTGGCTAGCAATTCGTAGTATTTGAAGCATGACAAGCTTCAGCTCAAATTGCTGAGCTTAAATCTCAGTCTCACAATATCGGGATGCAATTCATGGAGCATTGGTATGGCATATTCTTTGATAGCACGGATTCAATCGTCTGGCATTCCTACATCGACCCAAGAAGGTTATTGCTTTGCTCTTCTTCAGCCATGTCTGCTGTGTGGCCTCTGCCCTTGATTCCTTTCTCTTCTTTTTGATGATTTTCTCTCGCTCAATGTCAAAGAGGAATATCTCATGAACATGGAGTCTTGATTGTGCCTGATTTTCATACATCGGCATTCTTCACATAGAAAACACAGACTGAAAAAGATTAACAAATGTTAAGAAAAACAAGAAAACTTTTACACAATTTTCATTAACACCTATCCTAGGCAATGGAGCCAAAAACTTGTTTGTTGGTTTCATTAATGCATACACACAAGTTATACATGGTCAACAAGTAGTAAGAAGTGAGTAAAATCATCATTCTGATGAGGATAGGTTAACGGGAAATAAATGCAAAAAGTTCCATAGTAAAGATCAATGATGAGGTAGCATCAGTTAATAGTATAAAGAAAAGATAAATGAAAGTAAGTGCTTAAAGCAATAGAAGTTAAGTCAATGGACAATAAAATAAACATCAGAGTTAGTTCCTGTTTATTGTAGCACTGAAGAATATTCAAGTAATGCCTTATTCCAAAACTTTCCAATATACAGCTATGCGATTAGTAGGAATAAGTCACCCATATGTCTATGATATTTTTCACTACCAATTTGCTCAATGATGTATTCTCTTATCCTAATGCAATAAGTGTCCTTATCTTCATCATGCTTTTTGCTATCTCAAAAGTTTTAATAAGAGTTTAAAGATGATTCTTCCTTAATCCCTTAGCAAAGTTTTTCTGGCAGATTTCGTCTATACTCTCACCATATGTCTGTGGTAGTAAATCTAGGTTACTCTCTATGATTAATATTGAGTTCGCATTTGTGGTTAGAGTTAGCTTTTGGCTTCCTCAATTACTAATGGATTTCCCTGATTTCTCAAATCTTAGCAATACAGCTTTACCAAGCTTATACTACGTTGTTTTAGATCTTAAAAATAGCTTTAGTTAAAAAAAATGTAGATTACACTCTAGAATAAGGACTATCCTACTGATAAATGTCTTGTTCAAACTCTCCTTCATAAATCAATCAAARAATTGAGAAGAGAGATAGAAAACATTTTTGACTAAAGCGAAGGATTGCAACTAGTGCTGACAAGATTAAGGGTAGGAAATGCTCAAGAAGTGATTGCTTCAAAGTGGTGAAGAACAGTGAAACTGTAGCGACTTCATAGAGCTTGTTCTCCCAATCCAATGTTAGATTCTCTTCAAATTTTAAGAGAGGTAAGCCATGGTAGTGTACTAAATGTGTAAGAATAGAGATGTGGTTTGGATTAGTGGAAGATGAGTTATTGAGGGTCTTTCTTAATACAACAAAAAAGTGACCGGAATGGAGAAGAAGAAGAGAATAGAGAAGAAGATGGCCAAAAAGTGGGTAGGGATTTGTTTAAATCAGATAGAGAATCATCTCTAGAGATTTGGGGCTTTTTGGACCTAAAATCTGAGCCTCCAAAAGTTAAAATATCATTAAGCTTTGATAATAAATCAACTAGAATAGATTTTGGCCTGCATGATAAAGCATAGGTTTTCAAGATCCATTTGAACAACTTTTCTCTTTGAATTGGCTCTTGCATGCTTCAAAAAAAATGTTTCATGGTGGTAATGGATATTCAATATTAAAACATTAACTCATTTGGCCATGGTAGTAATCTGAAGGTGCCTACATCTTCTTCACAGTATTTCAGCATAGACAAGGTGTCTTGAGAGATTAATAGCAAGTTCTAGATCAAAAATGCACATGATTATGTCACACATGAAAGAATAAGTGCTATGAACTATGAATGCATTTCAAAAAGGCTCAAAAGCTCACCATATGGCATCATCCACTCGTAAGGTCATCAAATCAGTTTGTTATAGCTTAATGCATCATACAATTTGAAATACCCAAGTTCAATCTCAATTTCTCACCATGTTGACGAAACAAATACTTCCTAAGTATTCATAGGCATCCTCTCTTAAATTCTCACATCTACACAAGCATGGTCTTTTTTTATTGACTTTCATCATTGCATTGGAACATACGGATTAAACATGTTCATCACAAGCAACCAATAAAGCAAAACAAGCACTAAAATTTGAAAACTTTAGCTAAAAATGTTCAAAGGTTAGCTAAAAATATTCAAAGGTCTAGGTTACTAAACCTTTCCCTCACGCTTAAACTAAACATTTTCCTTTTGAATGCCTTAAAGCATAAAAGAAAAATTACCTAAACATGCATAATAACCGAAAAAAACAATGGAAACATAAATAAAGCATAAAAAACATGTAATAAAACAACAAACTAACAATTCATAAGTATTAAAGTAACTGAGTGAGTTCAGAGATTCTTCCCCTTGAAGTGACTCCAAAATTACACCAAGCACCAACAAATAAGGTCCTCAAGGACATATGCATTCATAAGCTACTTTATTTGGTTGTGTAGAAAGTTATGGTYGTGTCGGAGTAGAAACATGMTGCCAAATTTACAAGTTTATTTAGTCACAATCTCCAAAAATTCTAAACATGGTACTTGTATATATTTATCTTACCTTTTCATAGAATCTTGAATCGGCTAAATCAAAGTTCTAATGTGTGCAATATGATCCGAATATGAAGCCATTTGAATCAGCGAGCCAGCAATGCAATAGTGCCAAAAAAGAACGAAAAAATCTAAAATTTTCTGTGGAGATGGTGCTGCAGTGCTGTAGGGCCATACCTTGAGAATTTTTGCCCTAAAACAGAGATTTTATGAATTCTGCTAAGCAGTCAGTGCTACAACGTCAATAAGTCTGCCCACTCACACTTAAAATAGCTCACAATGCAGAAAAGTTTACATTTTTTTAACCCATTCTCACCCATATATGGCAATACTCTCCTGTTTCCTACTCCACACAACCTTTTGCTCACTCTTATACACTATACACATCTCTACACTTCAAAAGCATGGTAGCTCTTTACTTTAAGGACTTTTAGCCGGTACATTATTCTTCTTCATCTCTTAAAGAGCATCAGGAGCAGCCACCAAGAGTTGGACCGTCTCATTCATATCAAAGTTTCAGATGGCTTGCATCGTTAGCCATCCATTTTAAACTCACTTCCATCACTTTGATTCACAAACAATAAAACACCATAAGGATAAACTTCCTTAACAATGAACGGGCCACTCCATCTTGACCTTAGCTTGCCCAGAAATAAGTTGAGTTGAGAGTTGTAAAGTAAAACTAATTGGTTAGGATAAAACTCTTCTCTCACCAATTTCATGTCATGATAAGCTTTGGTCTTTTTCTTGTATAATTTTGCATTTTAATATGCCTCCAACCTTATCTCATCAAGCTCATTCAAATCCAATCTCCTTTTTCCTCCAGGCTTAGCACAATCATAATTTATCTCCTTGATTGCCCAACAGGCCTTGTGTTTAAGCTAAAAAAGGAGATGACAAGATTTACCAAATATAAGTTGATAAGGAGACATACCAATTGGAGTCTTGTAAATCGTTCTAAATGCCCACAAAATATCTCCAAGCTTCAACTCCAATTATTTCTACTAGTGCTCACTACCTTTTGAAGAATGTTTTTTTATTTCCAGATTAGAGATCTCAAATTGCCCACTGGTTTGAGAATGGTAAGAATAGCTACTTTGTATTTAACATCATACTTCCTCAAAAGAGCTTCAAGTGGTTTCTTAACGAAGTGAGAGTGGCACTCCAAATCTTCCAAAAATGGTTCTCTTTAATAAACTTAAGCACTACCTTGCAATCGTTCATCCTATAAGCTATAGCATCCACCCATTTTGAGACATAATCAACTCCAACCAAGATGTAGAGGTTCCAGTACGAGTTAGGAAATAGACCCATAAAGTCTATTCCCCAACAATCAATTATCTCAACCTTAAGAATAGATGTGAGTGGCATTTGGTCCCTTGATGTAATGTTTCCACTCCTAGCATTTGTCACATCATTTAGCAAACTCATCAGCATCTTTAAATAAGAAAGGCCACCAAAAATCACGAGTGAGTACCTTAAGAGCTATCTTCTTCCCACCAAAGTGTCCACCACAAGATAGAGAGTGAAAATGTGCAAGTTTGCTAGCCATTTCATTTTGAGCAACACATTATCTAACTAGGCCATCCTTGCAAAATTTGAATAAATATGGGTCTTTTGACATATATATCTTGACTCCCTATTGAACTTCTTCTTTGCATTATAGTCCATGTCACTTGGAAACCATTTGTCTTCAATTGCTAAGTAGTTTCCCAAATTTGCAAATTGTCGAAGCTCAGATGTCATCAGTAAGAGGGACTCTTCTACAAAGTTATCCTTCAGGGAACATGAGAACTATCACCATGAAAAATCCATGAGAAATGATCAGCTATCCCATTCAACTTGTTCGGCTTGTCTACAATTTCGATATCAAACTCATGAAGTAGACCTATCCACCTAATATCCCTTTGTTTTGCATCATGTTTGACCAAATACGTCAATACACTATGAGCGGTGTGAACAATAACTTTGGACCCCAACAAATATCTCCTAAACTTCTGTGAAGCAAATATGATTGCTAGAGTTCCTTCTGAGTTGTGGTGTAATTCCATTGAGCTTCATTAAGGACTCTACTAGCATAGTAAATGGCATAAATCATTTTATCCTTTCATTGATCAAGAATGGCTCCCATGGAAAAGTCACTTGCATCACACATCAAATCAAATGGCAAACTCCAAATTAGGCTCACCATAATAGAATCCTTCACTAACAAAGCATTAATCTCCTCAAAGGCACCTAAGCCTGCATCATCAAAATAAAAGGGAGCTTCTTTTCACAACAAATCACAAAAAGGTTTAGCAATTAGAGAGAAACCCTTTATGAATCTTCCATAAAACCCAGCATGCCCTAAGAATGATCTAATAACCTTGATATTAGTTGGAGCATTGAGTTTAGTAATGACATCCGCTTTATCTTAATCAACATCTATCCCTCTTGAATGTACAATGTGTCCCAAAACTATGCCCTTCTTCACCATAAAGTGGCATTTTTCCCAATTCAATACCAAGTTGAACTAATGGCATTTCTCAAGATCAAGCAACAAATGATGCAAACAATCTTGAAAGGAAGAGCTAAACACACTAAAATTATCCATGAATACCTCAATTTGCTTTTCACATCACTAAAGATAGACACCCTACACCTTTGGACAATAGCGAGTGCATTGCATAGGCAAAAAAGCATCCTTCTATAAGCACAAGTCCCATATGGATAAGTAAAAAGTGGTCTTTCTTGATCATTTGAAAGATATGAATTTGATCATATCCACTATAGCCATGCAAGAAACAGTAGAACTCATGCCCTCCAACCTCTCTAGCATTTGGTCAATAAATAGAAGTCGTAAATGGTCATTCTTATACCCTTGTTCAACTTTCTAAAATCAATGCCAAGTCCCCATCCATTGTGCACTCTTTGCGGAACCATAATTCCATTATCATTAGGAACCACAGTTACTCCACCTTCATATGGACAACTTGAATAGGAGACACCCATTTTCAATTGGAGATAGAATTTATGATTCCATTATCAAGAAGTTTCATGATCTCAGTTTTGACAACCTCTTGCTTAGGTGGATTGAGCCTTTTTTGTGCCTCTCTTAATGGCTTCAGATCTTCCTCGACAAGATTTTATACATATAAAAATTAGGGCATATATGCTTGATATCAACAATTGACCATCCAATAGCTTCCTTGTTGTCCTTCAACACCCTAAGGAACGTGTTCTCTTGCACATCACTCAAAATAGAAGAAATAATTATGGGCAAAGTGGGTGCTTGACTAATAAAAGCATATTTCAAGTGTGAAGATAAAGAATTTAACTCAAGTGTAGGAGCGTGCAATATAGAAGGAAATAAATGAGAAGAGTTAGAAAAGAGGACCTCAAGTTTGGGAATTGAAGTGAAAGGCTTAYTTGGCTCAAATGAGCTAAYTGCTTCTAGGTTTGCTTCTTCCAAGAACTTAAGTCCTTCATTCTCAATGCAAGTTCGCAATGAATCCTTTGAACAAGCCTCCAAGAAATGTGCTTCACCATTRTATCAATATTATCTATCACTTCCACATGGAAACAATCAAAGGAACTAGATGGGTTTCTCATATTTTCAAATATCCTAGAGCCAATAGTTGTGTCATAAAAGGTCATAGTGAGCAATCCTTCTTTAACATCAATTTTTGTCCCCGATCTTGGGCATGTCATCCATATCTAGAACAACAAAGTCTACTGGCAAGATCAATTCATCAACAATAACAAGTCTTGCAAAACCCTCTTGGATATGCAATATTACARTTGGCCAATTGAAGTGATATGGTGTCCAGTTCAATATCTCCAAAACCAAGTGTCTCATACATACTAAAAGGCATTAAGTTGATGCTAGCACCAAATCAAGTAAAGTCTTCTAAAAATTTCTCTTTCCAAATTTAAAAAGCACACTAAAGAATCTTAGATCGTTCAATTTTGGAGGGAGCTTCCTTTGTAGTACGATGCTAACTTCCTCACTTAAGCAAATATTATTATTAGCCATGAATTTCTTCTTATTGGTGAAAAATTCCTTTATGATCTTGGCATATGATGGAATAGAAGAGATAGCACTAAGAAATAGAATGTTAAGCTCAACTTTACTGAGTACCTYCATGACCTCCTYGGTAATCTTATCTTGTTTGGCYTTTGCATTTTGTTTCCTCACAARTTGAGATAATGAGAGCTTTCTAGTTTCCACTTCATTTATGAGATCAAGAGGAGGGTTAAATGTAAGGCCTCTTTTAAATGGGCCTTTTGTTGGCTTTGGCGTCGTTGTTGTCCTTCAAAGCCTTTTGAATTCCATGCTCTCTGCTAGTGCTTCCTTCACCATGATTTTGAACTTGAATTGGTGCTTAACTAACCACATGCTTATTCACAATGCTTCTTCCAAACAYCGGTGGCTCTTTTAGGTGACATGGTGACACAATTGCTCAATAGATGACATGGAAGTCTTGGTCTCAATGTCATATTTTGTGCGCCATTTCTCAATGTAATTGATAATCGGAGATAATATCCATATTTTGGCCCCTATTTTTTGCTCAATTTTAACTAGTTCCCTATGATCTTATACTCTTAACCTTAGTTTGTGACCTCAACTTTGATATCTCTTTTTATAATATATTTGAGAATGYAAAAGTAACTAGTTGACCCTAAAAAGCTTGATCTTTAAGGAAGCTTTATAGGATTATGAAAATGCTATAGCATCCATATTTTCGAGGATCGAATCTGAAAAGCATCTCCCAACAAAGCAGTACAAATCCCTTGTATTTAATGAAGGATGTGAGTGAGAATGACATAAAGGGAGCTATTTGCATTGACTTYTGAACTTTACCCRAAATGGACAAATAAGAAAAAAGTATTGAGGACCACATTGCCCTAAATATCCACTACAAGATGAATGTTTGCTGAGTTAGCAATGACCTGTCAGAGAGCAAGGCTATAATAATTGCCAACTCAACAACATTTCGAGCGCTATATAAGGAACTAGACTTCAAGTGGAAGAAAGAGAATTAGATGTTAGAGTTTTAGATTATAGTTTAGTGTTCTCTTTGACAAAAGGAACCACCTTAGCTAAGCTTTACCTCAGTTGCAGTTTAGATTAGAGATAGGGATAAAACTCACTTATCTCATAGTGTAATTTTTCTCCATCTTTAATCAAATGCTTTCTTACATTTCAATGCAATCAGTTTCAAGCTTTGGCAAAACAGTAAAGGTTTATCRTGAGTTCTSAATCTTTATTTCTCCTMGACCGCTGTGTTTGTATGAACTCATTCAAGGGAAAGCTTGACAAAGCTAACTACCCAAGATTAGAGTTGTCTAGGTTTATATTGAGTGTAAAACTTTGAGATATTAAGGGARTCTATTCGAGGTCTAGGAAGCCAAAAGCTCAACCTAACAACTTTTAGAMCTCAATATYAACAAAGAAAGTAACTTAGTATCATGGCCATAGACATATGGTTTTTCTACAAAATGAAATATGCAAAAGTGTTGTAAGGGTTAAAGGAATAACAACCTCTAAGCCTTCAGTGACTTATTGCTACAGCATTCTAGTACCTGGCAAGGTTAAGGACACTCACCTCACAATTGAACGATTATATAGCATTACAGAATTGTTGGGAAGATTACCAYAGAAATGTGGTCTACTCTCCCTACATCTCCTATAGTTTCACTACAAATGGCTTCATGTAAGAGACATTACATGAGACTGCTAATTAGTGCTAAAGCATCTAGAATTTACTTTAATTTCTAACTGTTGCCACTGACTTTTAAAGCTTTCTGTCTTTCATTTACATTTACTTCAGTCATTTAACATTTCTTTACTCGCTTTCAATCATTTACTTTTCAGTCATCCCCATTAACTATTCCCTCTATTGCTACAACATTTTTTTTACTTTATATAAAGTTTACACAATTTTTCCTTTCATTTAACTATTCTCGTGGGATCAACACTTTATTCACTCTTACTACTTTTAGGTTACGTATACTTGCACTTGTGTTAGTTAAATTGCAAACGGATTAGACCCCAATAGTAATGGTCTTTAGCTTCATGCTTCAGATTGTTCACTACCATAGAAGAAAGTCCTTGCCTTAGATTCCCCATCTCATTAGCTATTTGACTAAATTGAACCTCAAGCATTTGCAAACCTTGAGCTAGGATATTGATCATTGAATATTGCTTTTCTTGCTTATCCTTCCTATCCATCATGAAACTAGTCAAAAGATCCTCAATACTAGGCTTCTTAACCTCAATGGGTTGATTAGGTGCTTATGGAGGAGAAAGACCCATACATGATGACCTTTGAACATTGTTGAACCCTTGAGATCCCCCAAAACCCTAGCTATCATGGTTTCCATATGAATTACCTCCTTGTGCATTGTAGTTCCCTTGAGACCTATTGTACCCTTGATATGCTTGTTGAGCTTGAGATGAACACCCTTGATTATTAGAACCTTGTCCTTAAGCATTACCACCTCGACTAAAGTTAGGATAATTTCTTCATCCCGGATTATATATGTTGGAATAAGGATCATTTCTTTGTTGATTCTTGTTCCATGTCATAAATTGACATTGCTTAACCAATTCTAGATATTGAGAACCTTGGGGACAATGCATTGTCTCATGGGAAATGTCTTCACATAAAGCACACGTTGATGACCCATGTTCACTAGRTGATGATGATGAACCTGAAACTTGCCCTTAAACATGCATAGGACCTTGCTAGCTTTCAAGCATTAAATCCATCTTCTTGCTCATATTAAAATCACTCCTTTTAACTCATGTTGGGAATTAATGGTTAGAGCCCTTRCCTCATGCATACCACCTCTCTTTCCTTGAGTAGCCTCTCTCAAACTTATGTTGACATTGATAGAGTTTTTTTCTCACTTTTCCTATCCCAAAGTTGAAATTTTTTGACAATTATTGAACTATTGTTCTTCTTGAGTCTTGTCCATGCATAAATAAACCATCACAAGCATTATCTAGCCTTCTCCTTGTCTTGGGTAAATCTCTTGATAGAAAATACTCATCAACATGCTCTTTTATTGCCCATGATTTAGGCAATTATACTGCAAAGCATTGAATTTCACATAGGTTAGGTTTCAATAGAAGTTCATTACAATGCTCCTTCAAGCTCATAAGTGATGCCCTCCTTTCGTTAGCAAGTGATGGTGGAAAGTACTTTTGTAGAAAAGTAGTTTGCATCTGATTCCATGTCAATATGATGTAACCATTCCTTAGCATCCTCCTTCACAAGAAGGGAAAAATCCTAGTCGAATATGAGATTTATCCATGCCTTGGAGTTATGTAGCAGAGCAAGCCTCATCAAATTCTCAAAGGTGGAATCTAAAATGTGGTAGAGATTGAAGGAACAATGGTCTCAACTGAAATCCTTGGGGATAAATCGACAAATCCTTACACGAAGGTAGTGAACTCATATATTTATTGTAGCACGAAATCAAACATCAACACTAACCTATGCCCTTCGACATCTCCAGCGTTGATCAAATCTTTGATCACCTGCTGCAAGATAAACAWATCAACTTATCTCAAGGCCAGAAACTTCTATCAACAGAAAAGTCGAGGGGCCAAAAACATTGCAAGCGGCACAATAGTTACCTTCATGGTACTAATAATTGTTTCGTATTTTGCAAYATGATACAGAAGGCCATTCAAGATGGCCTTTTTAAGTTTATCGATTTAAAGGTACAAGAGTCTCAGTAGACAACGATCCCTTTCCAACAGCAGAATCTAGCATGGCCCTAGCTCAAGGAAAAACAGCTAAACCTCGGGTACAGTGGAGAGTGAAACAACTGTTAGTCCCCGAGCCAACATCACAAAACAAAGGCATAAACCTTTCCATAGTAATCAGGTAGTCAATTAATTGCTCACAAACCACCCAATTGTCCTAAGCTAAAGGCCAATTTGGAAATAGAAAGCAAGCTAAATTTAGAGATGCCAAAATGGTCGATTGTGAACAGCAAAATTGCAGGTAGATTGCAGAAACATGAGAAATATTCGTCACGAAATAGCAGATCTTCTCGAACTAAGGTAAGCAGTCGACCATCGGTATTTAGGCATATGAATTTCCCTGCCAATGAAGGAAACCTCCAACTTCCACTTGGGGAATTGTGTGTCATCACTAGATGAGAAAAGTTAAAGCTCTTTCTTGAGAGGCTCTAGGAGACTGACCTAGTCATAGAAAATGAGGTTCAAAAGAAAAAGATCTTAACAATATTGGAATCCTAAAGGAGTCTTAGATCTGGAAAGGCTGTTAGCAAATGGAACAAAAGATGCAACAGGTGGCATGATCAACACGGTAGGAACCTTACTAGCCAAATTTAAGGCCAACGCATTGCAAAAGCCCTCGACARAAGACATTCTTTCCACTGAGAGAACGATGGAGGAATTTCTATGAAATGATTTAGGCAATACATCCATCACAGGATCACAAATGTCATTTCCTAGGCTAACTAGGGAAATAGCGAATCATTTGAAGCCTCTCTACATAAAAGCTAAACTGATGGCAGATCAGTGAGCTGATTGTTCATGGATGTTAGAGGAATCCAAAATGTCATGCTAGCCACCACATTGAAAAARCTTAATAAGGTTCACCAAACCTCATCAGTACTAATATTCAGATGACTAATTTCTAARGGGAGGCTACCCAAGCCAACAACATATTAGTGGTCAATATGACTGTAGGCTCGAGGATTGGCTCAATGACATTCTTCGTGGTATCGCCTAAGCCAACTTACACCGTTTTGCTTGGTCAAGATTGGATTCAGGTAAATTATTCGGTGCCTTACACTCTACATCAATTTCTTATGTTATAGAATGGGGATCAAATTGAGACGGTTAATATATATCCAAACTTGTTGTCAAACAATATGAATATGAGCAAGGCCATTTTTATTCTCCATTGTTTGAGCCATCTCGCTTCGCAAAACTCTCACTTGGGAAAACGTTTGGCATTCTCCAACCAGTTGGAGATGACTTCCCAAGTCCCTATTGCTTGTATTGCTCAATCACCGGCTAGAATCATCGGGTTTGAGGCAAATTCAAAAATCGATAAAGTTTATAGGATGGAAGAATACCTCATGCCAGCCAAAAGAGAATTCAAGCTTTGGAAACGGCTTGCTAAGGAGATAAGGTGTTTTCAGATAAAGCTGCACGTGCAGTGATTTTCTCATGGTTYAGCGGTAGGTTAACTATCCATGAACCACAYATTGAACCAAAGTAAATCCATTATGACAAGGCAAGAAGGCACAACTATGAAAGCTTAAGTAGTCTCCCATGCCCAACAAGTTATTATCAAGGTTGTGCGTTCTACTTTATATTTTGCACAAGACTATAATGGGATGGAGGCACACTTGGGATACTTATTAGTAAGAATATGGTATGGTATACCATCCCATTGTCCAATTGTGATCTCAAAACAAGAGGCAAATTAGGCGATCAAGAAGGTTTTGTTGGTAACAAAGCCACAATGACTTGGGTTGAAAGTTATGAGTTAGCAGTTTTAGGCAACAAGAGATTATATCTAATAATAATATTCCTCTTCAAGAGAGGATTCCGAGGTCAATATAGAAAAGTAAATTGTTACATCGACAATAAGCTAGCCAATGTAATAGCAACAAAAAAAAAAAGAGAAAATGGAAAATCATTCAAAATGTAAATATCAACTTAAGTCAATTGACTAACTATTTAGGGATTAGCCTCCAAAGAAGAAACAGGAGCCAAGTCTAGAGGGGCCACATACAGGACCATCATCCTACAAGGGTTCTCAACAAGATTTGGGGGCAATTTCTTCCTGAAGTACTCCAGGTTCTAGAACATTTTCTTTTTGCTATCTTCATTGGAGCAGAAAGTACCACATATKCAACAATCTTTCTCACTACATCAGAAATCATTTGGTCARTAAGGCTATCCAAACCCTCAGCTATAAGATTATTAGGTTTTTGGGTCGTAGGAGCAATATCGACATAAACATGCATTTTTTYAAGGGATAGTTCTTCCATTGGCTCAGCTACTAGAATAGGCACTTGAGGGTCAGCAGGAACATTTAGATGATGAATCATGGCCCCACAAAAGATCGTCTAAGTCGCACATTATCATTTGAACCTCTCTCAAGTGTTCATCATCTCCAGTTTTCAAGAAGGGTTTTTCTCGCACCACAACTATTGTTTTTCTTTCACCACTTCCATATCTTCCATTAGGCAATTGAGCAACCTATCATACTGGATGCCTTTTTTATTRTCTTGGGACAATCTTTAGGAGAAACGAGAGAAGGCATTTGATCACATCATAAGTACATTTCTTTTTCTAAAATAAAAAGGAGCATTTATGAGAAATAAAGAAAGCTTTTAATGTTTTTACTCAAAGGTTAGCAACCTACCTTTTTTGGGTAGAAATTGGCATTCCTTGGGTGGATATGGAGCCTTGTTTACCTCCTTGTACCAGCAATAGTAGACCCAAGTACGAAGCATTGATTGCACATTAAAAGCCGATGTCAGCAGTTCTTATCTTTTTCAATTTTCAGTAAGACAAGAACCATATCAGCGTTATTCTCCTCCAATCAGCTAACCTTCCGCCCAGGACTAATRACAACTTCCTTGTTTTTCGTCTATCTACTCGGAAAGGGTAAGATCAACTAGTCGAGTGATCAATAAAGTGACTAAGGGATTTTCGGCATCAGAATGCCTTAGCTTACTCATGATTTACCTGAAGCCAAAAAACATGCCCTCGTTCTACCAGAAATCGATTTTCGTGCCCACTACCTAAGAAAATAGGGCGTGTAGCATTTTGCGAGAAAGTGGTCCGAGTGGAAACTTGGTCTGCAAGTAGCTCAAGTGCTTTGGCTCGATATAAAATGGTTAAAAAAGAAGGAAGATGAACAATCAACTTCACCAACATATCATTTTATCAAATTCAATTATTAATTCTGCGATTTATAAGTTTAACGTACTTCCTTTACTTCAATTCCTAGCTTGTCTAAGTAACTTAGCTTAGATCTATCTAGCTTTCTATAAAATTCATGTCTTGCTTTGAATTAATATTTGAAGTTTATATTTCATATGTAGTTGCTTTATTAAAGTTGTTATCTATCCTTTCATCAATATATTCAAGTTTCTCACCACGTTTGTCTCGTTGCCTGCTTGTGCTATTGAATTCTCAAACTTACACAATTCGATTGAGAGTTTTCTTTAGCCATTTYAGAGAACCCATCCTAAAAAGAAGGTTATACAAATCATGTGGCTAATTAATTATCAAGCAAGAACTCAAACCTGTTGCATTGGCTTAAAATTCCTGGAAAYGGCTAGTTCTCAATATCGATTGCCTCATGCTTCATCGTATCAATTGCAGTTGGCTTATCAATGACTAATACCTATTCGCTAAAGATAACTTTTTAGCACAACGGTTCGTAAAATCCATTTGTGGGTGAACTCTTATATTGGTTGTAAAAATCTTTGTGACTTTTTGATAGTGAATTTGAAAATCCTAAGGTGTGACCCTAGGTACTGGAGGTAGATTTCAAGAAAAATCGAACTACTATAAATCTCATGTTTAGTGTGTGATTGTGTTGCTTTTCCTAGCATTTATTTTTCAACAAATACATAGTATTTATTAGACCTATCAAGTGTTTGATATTTTTATTCAAATGATGAAAAGTTTATATTTTTTGSAATAAAATTATAAAACCTAATTAACCTCCTTAGATTTCAACTCATATTCTCCAAAACGAGTAGAACGGTTGGCACAATCCACTCAACATGCAATTGGCTTTCCATCGGCTAACGGCAGAACCCGTTTCTAAATCTAATAATAGAAAATATAATTTTTCTCTTATTTTAGATAAGAAGTTTATTAAATACATAGTTTATATTTCACTTTTATAAAGAGTTGGTTCGACATGTGCATAAATAGATGAGATGTACGTCTGGGCTGCCAAGAGTACATTGGGGACAAAAGATTTCACTAAACTTAATTCAGAAGAATGTATTAATTCCAATAAGTTGAACCTAATAACCCTATCGGCCCCAATTATTTTTCTTCTGTAAGCAAAAGGGATGTTTGATAAATTGGACCAAATTATTGGATATTTTAGTAAACATAAAGGTACGAAATTTGGGGCTTGAGCTTATCCCATTATAGATTTGTCTAAATGATTTCTCTAGTATAAAACGTCTATATCGTTTTTAATACTGACAGAATATTTAAATATATATTAAACTTGTGCCCTTTGCTTGATTGATGCATCTTAACGAAAAAACTAAAAATGAAAACCAAAGGAAGACACTGCATAATATCATCTAATAGCAATAATTAGTTCATTTATTTGATAATAAATTTCGCAGCATATTATTACATGAATAAAAATATAAATGCCAAAAAAAAAAAAGGTAAAATCAAATAAAGGAAAAGAATGGCTGTTCCGCAGTTCTGGATTGTGGGCTTCAAATACAAATCATACGTTTACCGGCTTACAAAGGAACATAAGTGACAGCGCAGACGAATCACCACCGATTCTACCCCCAGTGCCACCACCCAGCAATACCCTCTCATAATAGTCCACGCAAAACAAAGACAAAGACAGCTCCACCTCATGACGAGTCCAGACACGTTTAACCAGGTCCGAGTCCGACTCCCCACTACCACCTTTTCCCTTTATTCTTAACCTCCCAAGCCTATTCAAGACAGGCCTCACACAGACCCTGTACAGCCTCTTGTATCCACCAAGAGCTACCACCACAGTCCTCACACCCTCTGGCGGCGGAGACACATGGCGGAAGCACAGGTGCTCCCAGAGCGAGTCGTTTCTTGTTATGGAACACCACAGCTTGCACACACATGCAGCTACACCTAACGAACGCCCATCAAGTCTTTTCAGTATTTCAATCAGCAGGTCCATGTGATCATTGATGCAAAACTTGGGTTTCTTCTCTTTTTCCTCGATAACATCTTGATCATACTTTTGCACCATTTTAAGAACTTTTCTTAATGCGTTCAATATGCTATGTATTGCAGGTGGGTTCAGGATTCAATCCCTATTCCTGTTGCAAGAATACATAAAAGGTTGGAGAATAATGGTTTTCAGCCAGATAGTGTGCTTTAAAATTAAATGGTAGAAGACGAAGGAAAATCCAATTTCAGCACAAGCTTTTGGGTTGACAAGAACCAAAAAGTGTGTGGTTTATCCAAGAAAGAAAGAGCTAAGAGGATGGAAGATAAGAAGATGAGGGGAAGCCATTTTCAGCAGAAGTTCTCAAGAAAAAATGTTGAGAAAAAATAATGGGTTTTCTGTTCTGAGGCAGGCGGGGTTAAAAAGATGAGGGTGAAAAAGCGAAAGACATAAGGATGATAGAGGAGAAGAAAATGGTATTTGTCGGTAAGCGCAGGATGTTTTGACTTAGGGAGTGTAAAAGAGTGAGAGAGAGTATCAAGGGGAGAAGAGAAAACGACAAAAGAAAAAAGCCAAGCAAAGAACTGGAACCTAGGGCTGAGATTTATAGTTTAATGGGTTTTTGAGTGAAGTAAAAATGTAGTTTGTTGTTTTTGTTGTTTGCATATTTCAATGAGTCCGTTGTGTGTAAAATCTACATTCATATGTGAACGTTGAGACATTGAATTAGTGTTTTCAGTTTGGCTGCATGGAACTTGGAGTGTCTCGTATAGTATAGTCTGTCTATTCACATTACAAATCGTATTCTACATATATTATTTTAGATTTACAATATTTTGAATTTATTATAGAATGTTTTAAAATCCCACTTAAGATATGAATATAAAAGATTAATCGATTTAATTCACATCAATAAATTATATAACTATGATTTCTCCATGAAGAAACCCCTCCATATCYTGAATGTGATATTTAGGAGACCACACACATCCTTTCGCCTACATTATGGGAACGGTTTGAACTCTGAGTCTGGGAATAGCTTTATAGCCATTGATCAGGGACGGGTTTCCAAACAATTGATTTACTCAAAAACATAAACAATAAAAAAATGAATATCCCCTCACATACGCAATGGAGAGAAAGAGAGAGAGAATAGTGAAAATCTTTTATTTATATTTACACTCATAATAAATTTATTTTAATTCTTTCAATATATCGAATATGTCTTAGAAAACAACTTTATCCAATTTTGCTTCACTATTTACCCCTAATATTAGAAATTTATTAGTTCGGTCTATTATAATTGTCGTTCAGTTCTCTTGAGCTAATATCTACGATTGATGAAGGGCACACATTCTTAACATTAAAGAGCAATAAAAGTTGAAACCAAAACATATCAAAGTGCAAAATAGAAAAGGCAAAGCCCCAATATAATGACTAGCCTGATCAATAAAATATAATGCTTTCTCACTTCCCAATATGCCTTTCATGTCCTCTCCTTGATTGTTTCCATAGGACTCCATAGTTCTATGGTGGTAGTGCATAAGATGTACAATTATGGATCTGTAGCTTTTCTAACAATAAGATTAAAATCATGAGAGACATTCTTCAGAGTCTTTGTTAGCCTTATCCTTCAAACATTACATTTTTTTTTTCCTTTGACAATCGTATTCTTAATTATTTTACAAATTATTAATTTCATCCTTTAAAACGTCATAATAGTCTTCATATTACCCTTGAACCATAGTAATAAGAGGATAGCATTAGTTAAATCTTTCAAATTTAAAGGGTTGCATTGAAATCAATTTTATCTTAGGAGGGTAAAATTGACCAAAAAAATTTTACGAGAGGAAAATTGAAAAATATATAACTTATAAAGGATAGCATCAAGAGTTTTACCAAAAAAAAAAAAAAACATAAAAATAAAGGGAAAAAGATTGATATGATTGCAAAAGCACGACTTTTGGAGGAGAGAATTGCTAAAGGCCCAAGTCTTTATAATTGTACAACTCTAATTAAGAAGGTTGCTACACCCATCATAGTAAAAACTACAGGCTAAGATTTGAGATTAATTATTAAAGAAGATAAAGATTAGTAAAATGTTGCGTTAGATCAAAGAATATTACCATCCAATTATAGCTATGGGGACCTATAGTCAGAGTACTGTAACAATTTAATTGTCTTCATAGAGTTGGATTTTGATCTATAAAAGAAACAACGAAGSTCCTATCGCTAGGAGAAAGAAAGAAATTGAATTGACATTAGGTGATCTCTGAATAAAAGGTTTCTTCAGTGCATTGTCCCACTCGTTTTACTCCCTAGAGAGAGAGAGAAAGCACATATACATAGAAAGATGAAACCAAGCTGTTGTTTTGTATCGGGTTGGACTTGTTTGCTGGACTTATTGGAGAAGCACAGCTACCGATTCTTGCATGGAGGAAATTGATAACTGCAAGCATACAAAGAGTTACCCGTAAAGTCTGCAAAAGACTTCATTTTCACCAGCACATGCAGCATCCCATGCCACTATTGGTCATATGCATATCTATGATGCTACCTACGCGCATCATAGCATTAACGCCATTAGTTTCTTCACATTAAGGCTCTATTTGGTTCAAAGATTCAGTAACCAAAAGGATTTCTCTCATGAAAAAAAAAAAACAAATCTTTAAAATTTGAAACTCCACATATTGTTTGGTTAACTGACAAAAAAAATATTATAATAATTTCTAAAAAAGTAATTTCTCTTGTTTGGTTTGAGGATTTTGGGGTAGAAATRTAAAAGGAAAATAAAAAAATAATAAGAAAAAAATATAGTTAATGTTTTATTCCATTATCTTTTTAAATGAAAATAAATTCAAACTTACATTTTTACAATATAAAAGTAAATTAAGTGTTTTCATTAATGTGTTTCTTCTAATAATTTATAAATGTTATTACATAGTTTGAAAGATTTTGAGTTCAGGTTGACCCTTAGCCTCAGCCTATTATAAACTCATTCGAAATAATTAATATTTACTATATTCAAAGTTCATATAAAAATATTAAAACATAAAAAAAGTATTTAAATATATACATTTCTAATTTTTAATCTCTCTAAATGATTAAAAAAATAGCTTCGTTCACTATTTTTCTATAGAAAATAATTTTATGTATTTTAAGTTGTATTATAATTATTTTAATTTTAAAACGAGAAATTATAATCCTAATCTGTTCGAAACTTGCATTTCGATTCCGAAGAATCTTGGACTTGGTCAAGCCTAGCTAATAAAACCTAATTGAAACTCCTATTTACTACGATTATTACTTCTTGCTTTATATTTTACATATAAGGAAAGAGGATTATATTTGTCTGTTAAAAGATTGAGTTAAAAGTTTAAAAAAAAATTAACTTAAGAATTTTAGGTAATGTTTTCATATCGTTTTCAAGTGTTTGTTTATTTTCTGTTTTTCAAAGCACTCAAAACATGTTCACTTACTCATTTTACAAAATACATTTCGAAACATAAGAAAAAAAATTATATATAAAACATAAAACAATAAAAAGTAGTTTAATGTGTTTTACATTAAAACAAGTAAAAAGATTCAAAACAAGGAAAATTGTTTACGATTATTAATAAAACACAAAATAAATTGAATACAAAAAAATAAAAAATAAAAAATAAAATTGGCCACTCGAGTCCCCAAGTGTGACCTGCGATTGGGCCACACTCCGGTTTTGCATAATTCCATTTTGAGTTTGTTGAATTATTTTTCATTTTTTAATCAAAAATTAATCTAGAAACTCACATGTTCAAGAAAAAATCAGTTTTTTCGATAGATCAGAACGGTTACTAACATGTTTAAGACGAGGAATTTTGAATAAGAAGTACAAATAAATTTTTTAATCAAAGAAAAATAAATTCTTTGCTAGAGAGAATTTGGAAGAGTAAGAAAGTGATTTGAATAACAATTAATTTTTTCTTTATACAGGGTATATTGATCAAATATATCATTACAATCAATAAAAGTAATTTTTAAAAATTAAACTTTTAAAACTTAAAAACAAAATATAAAATTGGTCAACGGGATCGGGATGAATTACCTAGTGTGACTCATGATTGGGCCACACTCTCAATCTCGAGTTTATAAAACATTTTCAATTTTAATTTAAAATTTTAAGTTAAAAACTAACATTTTCAAGAAAAAATATATTTTGTTAAATAGATCGGAATAATTATTTTTTATTTAATCAAGGAAAGTTTGAAGAAAAAATATAAATCAGTTTTTAAATCAAAGAAAAGATTGTTGTTCCCTAGGCAAAATTTGGCAGAGAGGGAGAGAGAGATAGAGAGAAGAGAGAGAAAGTGATTTGGAAAACAATGAAAATTTTCTTTTTACAAGAGTATTTTGGTTAAATATATTATTATGTTTGTAAAAGTGCACTACATTTACCAAACTTGAAATTTTTAAAAATTAAAAATTTAAAAAATGAAAAATAAAATATAAAATCTGTCAACTCAAAGCGGATCACACGAATCACTTAGTATGATAAGGATTGGGCCACTCTCGGGTTTGTGGGAAAAAAATCAATTTTTTAAATTAAAATTTTAAGTTAAAATCTCATTTTTCATTAAAAAAATCATATTTTTAATAAATTATAATATTGGTAACTTTTATTTCGAGAAATTTGAATAATAACTTCAAATCAGTTTTTAAATTGAAGCAAAATATATTGCTTGCTAGATCGAATTTGTACGAGAGAGAGAGAGAGAGAGAGAGAGAGAAAGAGAGAATTGAGAGAAAGTAATTTGAAAAATAACAAAAATTTGCTTTTATATAAGGATATTTTGGTCATATGCATTGTTCAATAAAAATGCACTATCTTTAAGAAAAAGTAATTTGAAAAATAACAAAAATTTGCTTTTATATAAGGATATTTTGGTCATATGCATTGTTCAATAAAAATGCACTATCTTTAAGAAATTTAGAAATTTATTGTACCATGCACTAACTTTAAAATGTGTATTACTTARAATCGTACAATAAAAATTTTAAAAAATATATATTAATTAAATTTATCTAATAAAAATATTTATAAAAGAATTTTCTAAAACGTTGTTTCTATATATAGAGAAAAAGATTAAATTGGATAATAAAACATGTTTTCTATTAAAAAAGAAATAAGTCAAATATTAGTCTTAAAAGTGGAAAATAAAAAGGCTCCTTCCTATACTCTAGGCAAATTACGACTTTATTTGCTTTTCTTTTACCCCACTAAAGTGTAAGGAAAACCTATTTTTTCATTTTTTTAGTTGTAGTTTTCTTCACTGCTGACTATTTTCCTTAGCCACCAAGGATAAGAAAAGATTTTCTAGGAAATTATATTTTCTTTTTCCCACAAAATCCTTGAACCAAACAGGGCCTAAATACCTTGAGTATTTTAGAGCACATTGGATRCCTGAGATTTGATGTCGATACCACCGGCATACACTTGGGCAGTAGAAGATATAAAGGGAAGTGAATGGTTGAATTTCTTGCGAAGGCAGAAGATGGGAGTTTTCCTTTACAATGAAAAAGATAATATAAAAACGTACAACTATGAAGCTCCTGGGGTATTGTAGCGTAGCAGTATGCAAAAACTGATCAATTTGCGCGTGCGGAGGGGCAAGCAAGAATCGCATCATGTGCTTGTCATGAAACTATTTAGGTGAAAATGCTTATTCGTGAATTTAGGAAGAGGAAGGAATTCCGGTGTATTTTGAGTTGACTTTTTGTTAAAAAAATTTACTGAAAATAACATAAAAATAAAAATATTAAAATTTTAAATTATTTCTTAAATAAAAATTCATTAAAGAATTCATTTGGACTGGAGAAAATGAATTTATTATTTTGGGTAGAAAAAAGAAAATTGAAATTCATACCTTAAGTTCATTTGAGTACTCAATAATACATGTTGAGTACTCGAGTGGTGATGAAATTTATACAGGCACAATTATGACTGGAGCTTTCCAATACTCCATCATTGCTAAAGGTCACATTAGATCAATGTTCTGGATTCATCCAAAAACCCATCTTTCTTATTATATAATGTCAAAAGAAATAGATTTAAATATTATTTAAACGTGTCCACAATAATAATTGACTATAATAACAAAAATACTTGAGCATTTTAATCAAATTTGATAGTTGATAGTTGCAAATAATACTCGAGCATGAGCACAACAGTGCTTCAGCATTTGGACCAAATTTTGGGAGAAAAATGATAAAATGATTACTGTGGCTTTTTGTTTGATAGCATAATTTGGTGAGGATAAAAAAGATTGAATTAAGCTTTCTTAAATGAAAATTTTTGAAAATAAATTTTACATTTTTTGAAGAAGAAGATAAATAAAAGTTTCAAGGAAGAAGGAAATTTTATTGGACAAAAAGCTATCAAAATAAAAAATACACCCTTTATCTCTTATAAGGAGTTCAAAAGATGCTTGGGTTCTTCTATTAACGGAGGATTGCTATTTATTTATATTATCAGAAAGTCCCCATCACATACCAATTTGTAATTTTGAAAACGTGGGTCGGTAAAACATTTATTTTACATAAAAATTTTGTTGCCAAACGGTTCAGGACTAGTGTATAGAATTCAAAAGGCCTACTAAATAGATGTACTTATATTATTAGTCCTCCAACAGTGGCACTAAATATGAAATTTAGGACGTTTCATTGTAAAAAATATTCAATTAGTGGCATTCAACAGTATAAATGAGAAAATGGTAAATGATGTTAATCTTGATTAAACTATTCTTTAATTCATGGGGACAAATAATTAAATCCATACGTGGTAGTTTGACATTGTTTCTTGGCAGAGATCAAACAATGGGTATAGAGAAGTCAAGAATTATTTAAATATGAAGACCCAGTTAACTAGTGGTATTGAAGTTCTTCTCTACTAAATCAAACACAAACTGATAAAAGCTTGAAACCAACAGAAACAAAGCTAGCAAACAAGGAATAAATGGTAAGCAGAAAGAGCCTTGGAAAAGAAACCATGAAATTGCAGCCAGTGTTTTATAAAATGCCAAAGAGGACATTAAATTAAACTCCAACTGCTCTCTTAGCTCAACTCATTACTCTGTGGAATCTGAGGCTCTTCGATCGGATAAACTATATCTTGAGATGTACGTATGTAGTCTTCTCTATGGTCTGGCTCATTTGGCTACAATTTCGTGGGAAAGATGAAAAAAGATTTATCTATTTCAACAATACACAGAAAGGCTCTCATATACATCCAAATTTCACTGTTTGATGGATCCTACACAGCTTTGAGCTTCCCACAAAGGAACTTTTAGCTGTTTTCTTCAAGCTTTGTGTGGTAATGATCAACGAAGCTTAAGAGCAGGCGACAATCGTCTCTAACATATATTTTTTTTAATTTTATGTAAGCTTAATATTTTTTGCCTAAAAAATATCATTTCACCTCTCCCCAATTAAATATCTTCATCATTTACTCTAAACCTCTCACAATGAAATTTCTGGCTGCATTCTTAATAATGGTAGAGAGGGATGAACCTTTTCCGCACGCCTTTGCCCATCTCTCAGCGGTAACTTATACACCATGATTGAGCATGGCAAATATAGCGTATGAGAAAGTCCACAAAATAACCATACATCATTCACCACAACTATAAATAGTGCATCACTATTAGATTACAAAGTAAAACATGGTTTAAAGCCCAAATTACATGTTAATAAACCCATACAATCAACGATCTAACTAAGATTGAGAATTACAATTTAATTCCAAAGTCTAATCATATCCCTGGAAACAATTGCATCACTCCAAAAGCCTTGAACAACTAATCCAGAGCTCCTCTAGATATCGTTACTTGCCACCAACACACGTGAGAAAACATACGAGTTAGGCTCAGTAAGTACTGAGCGTGTGTGGTGTGAATGGTAAGATTTAGCTCAATAATGCGTGTCAGCAGTTTATCAAATCATTTATATTCATATCAGACATTACAATGTATGCATGCATGCAATAAAATAATTCAAGAATTTTCCAAGTACTAAGAAAAATAATGCGCAATGAGTAAGAGAGAAGTTCTTCTGTAAAACCAAGATACGAAATAAGAGGGTTTAGAGAAAGAAACACCATAATAACACATTCGAATAACGGTTTGAGATATGTACATAATTATTGCCAGTCGAGCTGGTGGGGTAGGTAACCTATGTTATAACATCTTAGCGCATACAACTTCCGACCTCACTTCAAGAAACCAAATAGTAATCTACCTGCTAGATTGGTAATAAGGGATTGCCCAAGTTAAACCTTCTAATCTAGGGGATATACGTTCAGATCACGCCGCGGGTACGTGAGGCGCGACTGTCTGCCCAATGCCTTCTTGATTTGCAGTAGGTATGATCACAGGCTAAGGCCAAGTGGCTATCTCAAGAACTATCACCCGAATGGTTCAACAGGTCATCGCATTGATGACCAACCAATTGCAGCACTTTGCCCGATTGGCTAGCTCTCAAGACAACAAACAGAGTACTTGTCTATTCAATTCAGCAAAATCATCTGAAATAGTTTAAAACAAATCACAAGACAACACAAGGAGATTTTATAAAACAACTAGTTCTAGTAAGGCACTAAGTATCATTCTCAAAAGAAATTCCAAGTTTGTCCTTACGTGCCATGCCTGATAAGTTTAATTGAAATCATAGTTCAAAATCATTTAATAAATTCAAAAAATGTTGACAACCCACACTTTTCCTATCCAAAGGTTTTCATAAAGCAAGAATTGCAAGAAAGATCAAAATTTAGAGATAATATTTCTAAACATATTTTCTTAAATAATATATTATATGCCAAACACGGTCAATGCATTTATAGAAAATAGTTTTAGAAACTCACCCGTAGAGACTTCGATTGAGCTCAAGTTTCTTAAGGCCCTAGGACTTCATGTCCTATAGACATATTATAAGGATAAGCTTAGTCTAAATTCAGTACTAACTATACAGTAACTATAAACTACAAGATCAAAATCTCTATCGCTAAACAAGACCGCTGCCCCTAGTGAACCCAAACATAATGTTGGGGGGTCTAGTATAAACTGCTCAAAATAACCTCAAGAACCAATTACCTTTGTGTAAGTGTTGGTGTGCAGAAAATGCCTAGTTGATGTATGCTAATCTCAGAAGGTTAGTAGCTGTTAAGTGGATGAGATCAGTTATATTTGTTGTGGCGGGTCCAGATTTTCAACACAAGGAGGCCTAAGTTTTGACTAGCTAGCTGTTGATCGGCTTGTCAAATATGTAGCAACCTCTTTTATTAAGTAGGTTCTTATGTTAACTAAATAAAGCCCTCAGCATCGTATGCAAGTCGGCTGGCTAACCAAATTATAATAGAGACCTTGATAATAAAGATCGAATCGACTAATGGTCTAGCCAAAAAGATGAACGGATAATGTTTGACCAAGATTAGCAATTTAGTAATTGCAGTGTAGGCTAAAGTAACCTAGCTAGCTAACTAAGAAAGCTGATTAAACATAGCTGTAATAAAACAGTAAAGAAAACAATAACAAAGTCCTAACGTAGATTAACTAAAGAAAGCAGTAATAAGCTAAGTTAGGGAAGAATTTAAATAAGAATATTAAAGAAAGTTATAAATAAAGCATGTTAAAGAATGCTATAAAAAAAGCATGTTCAAGAAAGTTGTAAACAGAGCATGTTAAAGAAAGTTGTTTAAATTATAAATATTAGCCAAAAAGCTGAAAAATTACACATTTAAGCTAGACAAGGAAAATTGTAATACCCAAAATAACATTTTCTAGCTTTTAAAAGTTTTATGTGAACTAGCTTATTATTATTATCGTTATGTGTATCTTGCATGGTCGGTTTATGTGTTATTTGGAACTTAATCGATGAATTCAAYGTGTTATGGAAAATTAAGTAGTTAACCCCAACTCTCCGATGGTTTAAGTTAGGTTAGTAGTAGTTAAGTGGGCCAAATGAGTTATGTTGGGTAAATGGTCAACAGTTGGGTTTGCTTGACCCAAGACCCACAGATACACCTCCATTTACATCAGAAACTAACCACATTAACTTTATACTCCACTCTACGAAGCTAAGAAAGAAGGAAATGAAGCTAGGAAGGGAAAAATCACCTAGGTCAACTGAGAGAATCATTGGAAAATGGGATTTTTGTGGTTGAAGGTAAGTCTTACCCTGATTTAATGTTAGTCGATGCATTTCATAGAGCTAATTGATAACTTCTAGGTTAGAAACTTGTTGCTATTGAGTTTTTGTTAATTATGGTTAGAGAGAGGACGTTTGTAACACCCCCAGATTAGGAACCGTCATAAGCCGAGAGTATTACATTATTCCACTCGTTAATAATCAACTATCATTTTAAAACTCAACAATACCTAAAGGAGTCAAAAATACATTTTAACAAATACTTACTATCCCAACATTTATTCAAAATGAAAATAGCGGAAGCCTCAAGAATTTAAACCATTCAAAAATAATATAATTATCGTATTACATAAAATAAGTTAAAAACCAGTTCCCAAGTGTCATAGCTCGCCCATAAGCGACCTCCTGACCCCATCTGGTTACATATCATCTGAAATAAAACATTAGAAAAGAAATGATCTAAAAAGCCCAGTAAGTAACCTCAGTGCATGAATGCATCAACCTGTCCTGCATGTCATAAAATTATAAAATTTCGCCTTTAAATAAAAATTACTTTCCAAACATTCATTTTTCAAAATCTCATTACAAAACATTTCCTTCAAAATTAACTTACAGTAAAACATTCCATTTTCCTTTTCATTCGTGAGCTCACTAGAGTGTAACGCCTAGCCACTAAGCTTGCAGTGGGCCATTCTTATTTGGAACCCAATTACATTCTTCACCTCCCCGAGGTGAATCATGTCCTACCCTCCCCGAGGGTAAGGTCAGGTGCGTCGGTCCCCCATGCCCCATTTTCTACTCATATCTTTCGTGGCCAAGTTTACAATCCTCTTCGAAAACTTTAATATTTTCAAAACTTAATATTTTCCTTTAAAATTCCATTTCCTAAACCATTCACCTTCTAAATGTGTGAATGGCTCATGCCAAATGTGATGTAGAATTCTAACTACATGCTCATGACATGAAATTCATACCACCTTATATAATATAACATTCAACAAATAGAACAAGATATGAAACATAATAGCATATCATTTGACATAAAAGTGCTACAAAATATAAATACATTAACATTCCACACAAATATATACACATCATCATACAATCCCATACACAACATATTCGAGCAACCAAAATAGTTCAATTATATTCATTCATAACATTAATGAGATGTGAGGATTACTTGCACAGAGTCCTGTACGTAAACGGGTTCTTTCTTAAGTTGTGAAGTGAACTCCTTCAACCGATCTTAACATAAGCCCTCAAAATGACTTAGTTGATTACAAAAAGAGGGTCTACTTAGTTCGATCGTCCCAGCTTAGGTATTATGTGTTCAATTYAAAAATATTTTTTATTAATTATTAATCCATTCTAAGTTCCTACATCACCAATTATCATGTCTTTTTAAGGTTACAATTTAAATACCTTAGCTCGGTCATAAATCTAACTATGTTCTCTCATTAATTCGCTTTAGGGCATAATTATGTACAAGTCATAAAATTTCAATATCATGTGTTAGCGTTTTCACCTTTAAGTTCACGATATTCAAATGTCTCCGGAATGGCGATAGGTCCTCGGGCAAGCAGCGCGCGCAACAGCGTCAGGCGCTAGGCATCAGGCGCTGGGCTCCTGTGCTTGCTGGGCACTGGGTGCCTGCTGGGCACCTGGTGCTGCTGGTCTAGCGCTAGCACCTGGGCCTCTCTGTTCTGGAAACTGGCAAATCACAGCTAGGACCAGTTTTTTGGCGAGCTCCGGCAAGTGTTGGCATCTACTGACTATGGTGATCAAATCTGGGCAGAGCGACTGCCGACAAGGAGCTGACTGGCCGTGCTACAGAGCACCTGAGCGGCAGCATGATGGGTACAGATCTGGTTAAAGAAGAACAGATTTGGACGGGCTTTGCTGTGTCGAGCAGCCGAGCACTGTCCGTCATCCGTTATGGTGAAACCATAGAGCAGGGAGAAAGAAGAAGAAGAAGAAGAAGAAGATGGAGGCAGAGCTGATCGGTGGAGCGTTTCGTTCCGAGTGGCCATGGGTTTTAGCAGACTTAGATCGCATGCCTCTGGCATGCCGCGACTGGCCGTGGCATGCCCAGCAGTGGCGACGAGCAGTAGACTTGCAAACTAGGTGGCAAACTRGATACCAGCAGCTCCAGTTGCGCAGATCTGGGCAACTAGTTCCGTCATGAACAAGTGGTCGGTGATCTCGGCAAGCGGAGGACGGGCGACCTCAGGTACGGCGAGGAACCAAGTCGTGGGTCTCGCGGCCAGGCTGTGTCGCGGGGCTTGGATCTGGATGATCTCAAGCACGGTGATAGGGATGGCAATCGAGCGATGGCGGATCTGCAAGGGTCGCGTGAAGAGGAAGAACCGCGATCAACGGGCAGCGGCAGTCCTAGATGGCAGAGAGAAGAGAAGGAGAAGAGGCGGCGAGTAGGGTTTGGGCGGCGGCAGCGGGAGGAAGAAGATGAGAGTTTCTTTAGGGTTTTTCTTTTTCTTTTCTTTCCTTTTTCTTTCTTTTTATTTTCTTATATATTTTCTTTTCTTTTCTTTTCTTTTCTTTTTTTATTTTTTTGGGCTATAACCCCATCTTTTGGGCCTTCCCATCCAAATCTAGCCTAAAATCCTTAAATTAAATATAACGGGCTTCCTTTCGATAAAAAGCCTAATTTTCGACTAACAAATGAATAAGCCCACGAGTTAAGCCATTAACTAATGATAATTCTTATTCGACACGAACAATATTTTTGCACCTATTAAATGTATGATTTAAAAATATTAATCACATATAAAATGTCCAATCCTAGTTGGCACACAATTTCACGAGATCAAATAAAACTTTATAAAAGTAAAATTCGGGGTGTTACAACATTCTTCCAAGTATAATTGATTTATATGTATGATGTTGTTTTTGGGTAGAATGAAAATAAGATAATAATAGGAGGATTTAGATTTAATGAGCTGTTGCTGAAATTGCTTCTGTATTCATGATTTTTGGATTTTTACGCTAGCATTGACGCAAGCACAGATGAAAGGGATTGTCCTTGGCTTCGTCCGTGTCAATTTGGGTGCTCTCTGGACATGCATGAGTATGCACAGATGCATGCATGGATGGAACATTCCATCCATGTGCACTTGCYGAGCTAAGGATGATATTAAAGATGGAACCTTCATTTTGAGGGTACCGTGTGTGGCGAAGGACGATGATAAGGACAGAATCTTCAATCCATGGCTACCATCCGTGGCTATCTAGCTCTGAGAAAATGATAGTTTTTAGGGACTTTCAAGGTTATAATGTCTCCTAATAGGTTCCTAAGAGGGTGTCATAGAATTTTACTGTAACACCCCCAGATTAGAAACTATCCTAAGATGAGAATATTACATCACTCTACTCGCAAATAATCAACTATCCATTTAAAACTCAACATTTATTCAAAATAGAAATCGCAAAAATCTGAAGAATTTAAACCATTCAAAAAAATATTTAATAGTAAGCGGAAGCTATTCAAGTGGACAATTATCTTACTATATAAAATTTATTTAAAACATGTTCCAGGGTATCATAGCTTGCCCACAAGTGACCTCCTCGCCTCATCTAGTTACACATCATCTGAAATTAAAAAAATAAGAGAAAGGAACGACCTAAAAAGTCAAGTAAGTAAATCTCATGCATGAATGCATGAACATGCCCTACATGTCATGAATTATAAAATCTCACTTTCTCAATGAAATGAAAACTTTCAAATCATTTTCTTGTATAACCTTTCCATAAAATCTTTACTTTCAAAATTCATAACTTCTAAAACCTTTCATTTCAATACATTCATGAGCTCATTAGAGTGTAACGCCTAGCCATTAAGCTCTGCAGTGGGCCATAGTTATTTGGAACCCGCTTACATTCTACCGGTAGTACCGCAAATCGGTTAATATTCCTTTACTTTTCCTTTCATATTTTCACCTCCAAAGAGGTGAACATCACATTCTTCCCTATCCTCCAAGGCGTAGGGTCGGATGTGCCGGTCCCCCACGCCCCATTTCCCACTCACATCTTTCATGGCTAGGTTTTACATCCCTTTTTCAAAAAAATTTTAACATTTTCCTGAACACGTTACCATTTATAAAATACATTCCCTTCCAAAATTTCATTTCCTAAACCATTCTTTTTGTAAATGTATGAATGGCTCATACCAGGAATGATGTAGAACACTAACTACATGCCCATGACATGAAATGCATACAACTGTAATTAACATGCCATTCGACATAAAAACAGTATTGGACATGAAACACATAAATCAGTTCACACAATTAACACACCTCATAATACAATCCCATATCGATACCACATAACACATAACAAAAGAGATAGGCAGTATGGGGGTTTACGCGTATAAAATCCATATACAACATATTAAACTATCTAAAAGAATTCAATTACATCCATTCATAAGTATTAATGAGATGTGAAAATTTACTTACCTAGAACTCAGATTCAAGAACAATCACACATATACGTTAATAAGACTGTAAGAGTTTACTTACATAGAACTTAGATTCAATACACATTCAATTCACCTAAGAGCAATTTAATTATAACAACCATACATATGCTTTAATGAGAGTGTGAGAGAATTACTTACCCGGAGTCATTAACATTAAAGGTTTCTTATTTAAATCGTGAAGTGAAATCCTTCGAYCATTCTCAACTTTAAGGCACTCGAAACAACCTATTTGTGATTACAGAAAGAAAGTCTATTTACTATGACTGTCCCAATTTAGATATTCAATGTTTATCCGACAATGTCAATTGCCAATTATTAATCCATACTTAGTTCCCATATTACCAATTTCACGTTTTTTAAGAGTACAATTTAAACTCCTTCGTTCAGGTATTAAACTTAATTTATGTTCTCCCACAATTTTACTTTAAGATATAATATCATAGGTCATAAATTTCAATATGAATTAATAATGTTTTCACCTTTTTACGTTCACAAAGTCCAAGTGTCTCGGGAATGGAAATAGGTTCTCGGGCATATGCTTAAGCGGCACGCACAATAGAAATGGGCATCTGGGCGCCTGGCACTGGGTGCTGGGCGCCTGATGCTTGCTGCTGTCCCTTGTTCTTGGCCAAAAAAGCGACTGGGCGCTAGGCTCCTGGTGCTTGCTGCTATCCCTTGTTCCTGGCCGAAAACTCAGCTGACCGGCAATCACTCGACCACTGGCAACAACCTCTCAGTTGCACTCGCTGAGCACCAGCGAGGGAGACGGCCGTTGCTTTCTCAAGTCCTTGTTCCTGGCAACACACAGAAACTCGTTGCAGCAACAACAGTGACAGCATGCAAGGAAGCTCTGGATTGGTCGTTCTGCTTTTTTGGCGAGTAGATCGATTGAGCAGAGAAGAAGAAGAAGAAGATGAATGCAGATATGGCTGAGCGATGATTGGTGGGAGGCAAGACAGAAAGACTGGTTGCACGGTAGGACATTCGAGCGGTGGACAAGACGCACGGATCTGGGGGCTTCACGCCAACATCAACTTCGGACTCGATTGATCCGAGCGTGAGCTAGCAAAGATCGAGGGCAAAGGAAGACAGATCTGGGTAGTCGAGAAAACTCTGGTCGAGTCGCTTCCATTCATGTCAGAGTGGCTCTGAAATCTGGTGCGGTGAGCGGCGGCCACTTCAAGTGTCGGGCAATGGGAGAAGGGAAGAGAAGAGGGAGAGTGGAGAAGGAGAAGGAAAGGCTGCGACAAGCGGCGTCAGGTAGGCAGAGGAGAAACGGCAGTGGTGGCAGTGCGAAGAGAAGAAGAAGAGGCGCGTAGGGTTTGGGGTAGCGAGGTTAGGGTTGTTGCGGCGGCAGCACAATGAGGAAGAAGAAGAAGAAGATTCTAGGGTTTTTCATTTAATTTTTTTTTAACGTRGGCCCTAACCCAAATCCTTCGGGTCTTTACATCCGTAATTAACCCCAATCTATTAAATTAAATTCTACGGGCTTTTCTTTCGATAAAAATCTAGTTTTTCGAATGAAAACGAATAAGCCCAACGAGTCGAGCCTCTAACCAACCAAGGGCCCTAATCGGATAATTTCACACTTATTAATGTACAATCAAAACATTAACCACATAGAAAATTATCCAACCCTAGTTGGCACATAAATTCACAATATCAAACAAAAATCCATAAAAGAAATCTCCGGTATTACATTTACACTCTAGAAGATCCTTTTAAGTGTGTTTCCCTTATTTTGAACTAGGAAGCAGAAACTTTGACATCAAGGGCAGCTAAGGAACTCAATTGCTATTTGTAAATCAAGCTTAAGCCCTTAAGCATTTCACGAAGATAGAATAGCGTAGAGATTTAGGAGGATTAGACAAAAGACTTCTTCCAATATTAGCTGTAATCATTTTCTTGATCAATCTAGTTATATCTTATGCAAGTTCACTTTCCTACATATTTGCTTTATGATTTACGAAGAAGAATTTAAACAAGCATTTCTCAATCGGATAGTTCTAGTTCATGAATACAAAATTGGAAATCTTCTCATCTAAACTCCTTTCTTAAGTCCTTAAGCATTTCATGAAGATAGAATAGCATAGAGATTTAGGAAGATCAAACAAAAGTCTTCTTCCAATATTAGCTGTAATCATGTTCTTAATCAATCTAGTTATATCTTATGCACGTTTACTTTCCCTACATATTTACTWTATGATTTACGAAGAATAACTTAAACAAGCATTTCTCAATCAGATAGTTCTAGTTCATGGGTGCAAAATTGGAAATTTTCTCATCTAAACTACTCTCTTAGATTCTTGACCAAAATAGCTAAGCTTGACAGAGTTGAGTTGCCAAGGATTAAGTATTTCAGCCCTTGTCTTTGAGAAACTCTTTTAAGAAGTCAAACGAATCCTTTAGTGAGTAAGGTAGCTAAAAGCTAAGTCTAATCACTATTTGGAACTCAACATCAATCAAGGATAGTAATCAAGCATCATTACCATAGACATATGGTCAGTGTGTTGTTGAAACATGCCAGAACAGTTACCAAGAGGTTAAGGTTGATCAATCTTTAAACCTAGTAAAATCTTAGAGACGCCATTTGAAAATCAGGTGAAGGCAAAGACACTTGTCTCATCAGGAAAAATCATATATCATTATGGAACTGTAGTGAAGATCACTATGAATATATTGGTTTGGTCTTCCTACTAACCTTGCATTCACATGATAGATAGTTTTTAGTAAGGCATTACTTGACTCTATTTTGTACTGCTATAGCAAACAAGAACTAACTTCACTTTTATTCACTACTAGAAAACTGTCAATTAATGACTAACACTTACCAACTGGTCAATATTGGTCGGTGAATAACAACCAATTAACATCGAATTTGAAACTGAAAGATATTACCAACTGATTACCAACTACCACAATTAGATCGATGATCGGTTGGTAATTTGGTGAGAAAATATGTACCAATTGATTACCAATCGACGAATTGCAGTCGGTAATTAATTCGGTTGGTAATTGACGGGTTAAAATTTTTCACCAAATTACCAATTGAATTAATTACCTACTGCAATCTGCTGGTTGGTAAATTCACGAGTGGAAATTTTCCATCATAGTACCAACTGATTACCAACCGATGGGTTGCAGTCGGTAAAGAATTCGATTGGTAATCTATCGATAATTTCGTGGTTGGTAATTGCCCACCATATTATCAACTGATTACCAAACAATGATAATAAATTAGTAATTAATTCGATTTGTAATCAGTTGGTAAATTTGTGGTTGGCAATTTCCCACCATTTTACCAATCGATTGCTAGTGATTGGTAATTAATTTGGTTGGTAACTTCGTGGTTGGAAATTTTTCACCATTTTACCAACTGATGTCTAGCGGTCTGTAATTAATTCAGTTGTTAATTGGTTGGTAAGTTTTTTTATCCAATTGTCCATTCTTGGGAGGAGAAAGAAATAGATAGAGAAACAACATCCCTTTTCCATCCCGAAGTGAGCGAATTGCATTTACAGATTCGTAGTGGGAATCCTCACCATTTTACCAAACGATGGCTAGCATTCGGTAATTCAATTTGGTTGGTAATGGGTTGATAAATTTGTGGTTGGGAATTTTCCATCGTTTTACCAACCTATGGCTAACAATCAGTAATTAATTTAGTTAGTAATGGATTGATAAATTTGTGGTTGAGATTTTCTCACAATTTTACCAATCGATTACTTATAACAAAAATAGCCATTGGAAAAGTATTATGTGGATAATGTTCGTAGTGAACTAAGCTAATAAATGTTTCCAACATATTTTTTAATTTTATTCACTACATGATATTTTAAGGTGGTCTCAATTTACTTATTATTATTATTAATTATTTTGATGATAATAGTTTCATCACGTTACAAAGAAAATAATTACTTAAACAAATGAAGAGAAAGTGACTTTATGATAGATGTTTACACAAATCTCTCATTTGTAAAATAATAAGAAAATAAGAGGGATGCAAAGCAAGTGTATAATCTTATAAATTTGATAAGATACATATTATAATCTCTGAAATGTTCTTGTGGCAAGAACTCCATCCATTGATTCTTCTCTTTGAAATTTTCAGAGAGCTTCGTGACTTGATCTCAAGATTTGAACTATTTGAAATTTTCAGAGGGTTCGCAGCTTGGTCTCGGGATTTGGACTCTTTGGAGTCTTCTGAGGGCTTCCCAGCTTGATCTCGGGATTTAGAGAGAAATTTGACTTCTCTCAACTTGAACTTGTGGTCCTCAAAGTGAGTTTTTGGACCTCTTCCTTTTATGCTTTGGCCTCTATTTATAGGCAAAGAAAATTAATTTGATTGGTCGAAGTTACACTTARGAGCGACATGGCGTCCTTTAATTCGTGAAGCTTTATTCTTGATTTCCAATTGGTTGAATTCTGTCATCCTTGACATGTGTTGTCATTTCACTAGTTGACATATCACATACTTCCCAATTTAATGGGAATATTTAAAATTGGCTTTAAATTATTTAAATAGATTATGAAAATTTAATTTAATAAAATCTTCATATCTAGAAGTTGTCCCCTGGAACTTGGCCATGAGTACAACTCGAAGATGGGTTCTTGAGTTGATAAATTCCAACTCAATTTACGCCATTTGGATCAATATTGCAGGTCCAATAACTTGGATTATTTTTCTTGGACCGTGCTTAAGATATTTAGGTCTCATTCGTTYTTCAAATAGTGGGTCTTTTTCTTCAATTTGTTGGGCTTCCTTTTCTTTCAATTGGTTGGGCCCATTCTTCTTCCTCCATCTTTTTGGGCTGGAACTTACCTAATCTAATTTTAGATAATCAAAATCTAACCTAAACGCATCTTACATATTGGATACAGATTGGATTTGTGATATATCTGACATATTGATACATACTGGGGTTATGATAGACTTATCTTTTCTAACACAACTTTTCTTTTTACTCAATCTATCATAATCTAAACATATCTTATATATTGGAGTTGTGATAAGAGTTGTTTTACTAATCCTAACACAACTCTCTTTCCTTCCTCTCTATATATACATCCCAATTACATGAGCTTCTTCCACTTTATTTTTTTCTTTGCATCACCAATTTTGGCACTTTGGTAAGTCATCTTATGTCTCAACTTTGACATTTTTGTAAGTCGTTTTATGTCTTTTTATCTCTTCTTACTTTGTTAAATCACCCTACTATTATTTACCTAAGTCTCTTGTGTTGATGTAGCACTTGTCCTTGTGCTTGGAGATTTAGGAGCAAGACTTTAGCAAGAAGTAAACTTTCCTCTTCTTCTTTAACATGAACACCTTTTTTTTTTTTTTTTTAGCTTGCTTGTTATCTTTTTTTTCTTCTTATTTTCTTTCACTTTTTGCTGCTTTTTTCCTTTTTCCTTTTGCAACATTTTTTTATTTTTATATTTTTATTTGTCCCCTCCATTTTTGTATTTCTCTTACTGCTTTTTTTCTCTTTTTTTTTTTGTTCTGGCCCGATCCACTTTCATCCTTCTCTTCTTCTTTTATTTTTCTCTCTTCTTTCTATAGGCCAGCTGGACAATCAGCCCAAAACTTGTGGCGGCCCAACCCTTTTTGCAATCTGTTTGCTTCGTGGGTTGGTAAAGTTATGGCCCAAGTCGTCCGACCTAGACCATTGTGCTAGTCCATTCTCCTTTGTTTTCTTCTCTGTAGCTTATTGAAGTGTGGCCCAAACTAATGGTCCATCCTTCCGGTCCGATTGCTTCGTGATCCAAGAGAGGTGCCCCAGACTGATATCCCATCCTTTCAGTTTGTTTGCTTTGTGGGCGAAGATAAGACGGCTCAAACTGATGGCCCATCCTTCCAGCCCCTTCACTTCATGGGCTAGGAGAAAATGGCCTAAGGTCGACCCAGACTTGGACCAAAACCCGGTATCAGACTCGGTACCTTAAGCCAATCGCTTGTTCCGCTTTCTCTACTCATCATCATCCTCATCGCTGRTTGATTTGCAACATCATCTTCACACCGCAACAGTGGCCATCGCAATCATTTGCCTTCTGTTCTATGGTGGCCATCAACTTCCGATGACATCTTCCGGCGGTTTGTAGTAGCAAAGAAACCGAAGCCTTACCTTGGCGATAGTCATGGTGGAGACTTCAAGCGATGACGTCGAGCAGAAAGTGGTGAAAGGGAAAAATGGTCATGTCTTATGTTCTTTTTGATCCTCTCTGATCCATAACGGCGAAGATTTTAGAGGTTTTCCTCAGTGGCCAGATGGCTCTTCACTTACCGTTTCCTTCCGATAGTGATCGCGATGACCAGACTAGCCTCTTCTGTCTTCTGATCTAAGCTAGTTTTGTGCCCCATCGTCGGCTCATCCTTCGCCTTCACTGCGCGCAACTCGCTATTATCGACCGTATAAAGACGAAGGAGAGAAATTGCAGTGGCGACCGAGAGTGTGGCAGCGTGCATGACTTCGTTGGTGAACCCGAAGTTGCACTTGAAAAGAGATACAAAGAAGAAGCAAAATCCAGCCAAAACCCTTCACCTAAGCTCTGCCAGTCCGTCAAACAAAGAAAAGTGGTGACACTCGTGGAGCTCCAGTGAATCCGACCTCTAATTTGCAGACTACCTCTTTTAGCCGTCATTTTTTTGGCTTTTGTTTGTTCTCTTCTTTTTCATTTTTTTTATATTGTCCTCTTTTGCTTTTCACTACTTTGGTTTCTTTCTTAGGCAAGATTAAGCTTTTGAAGTTTCAACTTCAAGATGCGGAGGAAGGTTCTACTTCAAGTCAAAGACACTAAGGAGGGATTTCGGTTTCAAGCCAGACGCCAAAGAATAAGGGGTTCAACTTCAAACCATGAAGTACCAACTTAGGGAGAGGATAGACTTCTATTTCAAGTCATAGACCACCAACTCGAAGCAAGAAGAGGCTTTGATTTGAAGCTGTGAAGTACTAACTTGGAGGGAGGAGAGTCCATTTACACCATCGCTACTAAGGCCACCGACTTTGAAAGCTTCGACTTTAAGCCTTGAATTTCTTCGAGATGCCCATTTTCTGCACGAAGAGGGTCGATTTACACCATAACTACAAATGACATCGACTTTGAAGGCTTCGACTTCAAGTCTTGGATTTCTTCGAGGTCCCAATTTTCTACAGGAGGAGGGCTGATTTACACCATCACTATGAAGGACATCGACTTTGAAGGCTTTGGCTTTAAGTCTTGGATTTCTTCGAGGTCCCAATTTTCTGCAGGAGGGTATCGATTTCAAACTATTGTTGGACTTTGATTTTGAATGATCTACTAAAGATTTGACCCTGCTATAAGAAGCAAAGAAAATGATATATTATTGAAGATGTAATTGAACTTAGATGTTTTTCTAAGCTGCTTACGTATCCAAAGAAGAAATCAAGTCAAACGTAGTTCATCTTTACATAATTTGAACTTGCAATTTAAGCTCATGCAATCGAAGAGCAATTTGAAATTGTGCATATAGTTTTAACTCCTTATCAAGAAGTAACATGCAGTTTAGGCTCGTGCACATAGGAGAAATTTGAAGTTTTTATCGATAGTTTTGACTCTTATCAAGAAGTAACATGCAGTTTAGGATCGTGCACTAAGGAGCATCTTGAATTTTTGACGAGGCATTCAGATAGTTTTAACTTTTATCAAGGAATAGTGTGCAGTTTAGGCTCGTACACTAAGAAGCAATTTGAATTTTTTTTGGCATTGAATCTTTGGCTTCAAATTTTGAGGAAAGGCTGCCCTCACTTTAAAATTCTAAGGAAAGCTTGCCCTCACTTTGAAATTTCGAGGAAAGGTTGCCCTCACTTTGAAATTCCAGCTTCGTCTCATATTCTGTTAACTCTTTAACATGAATTCCTTAACTTTAATTGATGAGGATACTTATTTCTATATCATGAGCACGGGTAGCTAATCTTTCAAAAGTTTTTGGTTGGATTCCTTTTAAAATGTATTGGAGGCCCCAGTGTATGCCTTAGATGCACATCTCGATTGCAGAATGTTTCGAGAGGCGATCTCTGTAGTTAAGGCTTTAACTTCTCCATCGATTGATGTAATCAATGATAGGTTGATCATTCCACTATCGAATTCGTCTTAATTTAAGCATGTTGACAGTTCTTTAAGTGCTGTAAAATCGACTCAAGAATTCCTACTTGAGTTGACTCCAACTGTCGATTGATCCAGGAGTAATATTCGTATACCAATCAAAAACATTACCTTTAAGGGATCTAACAAATTGCTTAACAAGTAGATTGCCTTTAGTACCTACATTGTTGCACGTTTTAACAAAGTGGGCTATATACTATTTTGGATTTCCTTTCCCATCAAATTCCTGAAGCTTGGGAGGTTGATTACCAATTGGTATTTGAAGACTATATATCCTTTGAGTATATGGTTTGGTGTACTCTTAAGAAGATCGGGTTCTTCCTTCATAACTTTCTTCAATTATTTTCATAATAACATTTTTTTGAGTATAACTTTCAATCTATCAGAAGATACTTGGATGTCTTGTACTTCCTTTGTAGTTTCAGATCCAGTTTTGGATTGATACTGTATTTGAGCAACCCTAGCAAATTCCACATCATTTGCAGTTTCTGGTTACTTTGGAGTAGTTTGACTTGCTTTTCCAGTACCATTGAGACGATTTAACAATCGACCAAGAGTGATATCTCGTTGTTGGGAGCTTTCTGCAAGTCCTTCCAACAATTTGGAAAAATTTGTGATTTGTTCTTCAATTTTGGTAGTACCAATCATTAAACAAATAATGATAAATGAAGTTGTTATGGAAACTTCATGGTAGAGCTCTCCCAATTGCATATCTTCTTAGCAAACAATAGTTGCAGTGTTTGCAAAAGACTCATAATCATCTTGTGTGGATGTTTGTGACTTGGTTCCAGCATTCAACAAGGACATGGTCATTCTTATGGTAGAGTCGACACCCATTTTTC
Organism: Rhazya stricta; assembly: GCA_001752375.1. Taxonomy (NCBI): domain Eukaryota; kingdom Viridiplantae; phylum Streptophyta; class Magnoliopsida; order Gentianales; family Apocynaceae; genus Rhazya; species Rhazya stricta. The sequence continues at coordinate 1,983,892 of MEJB01000011.1, read as the reverse complement.
CTTCTTGAAGAGGAACATCCATGAAAATAGGGTTGGAGTATTCATAGATGAACATTGGGTTGGAGTATTCGTAGATCTAATCATCTAAAAAGTACTCCTTCACCCTTTTTCCAACATCAGATGGCACTCCATTTCGCATCACAAGTACTGCATATGTGGCTAACAAGGATGATTTGGTAGTAGCACAAATCGTTCCAAATCTGGAGGGGGTAGCTTTTGAGATGTCATTCTTAGGCACCATTGATGAATTTGATTTGATTTGATTTGAAGAGAAGAGATGAATAAAAGAAATTGTCCCACTGGGCGTGCCAAAATTTATCCCACTAGACTCTTTGGGAGTTTTCAAGGGTTTCGCAGCTTGATCTCGGAATTTGGAGAGAAATTTGGCTTCTCTCAACTTGAACATCTGGTTTTCAATGTGAATTTTTAGACCTCTTCCTTTTGTGCTTTGGCCTCTATTTGTAGGTAAAGCAAAGTGATTTGATTAGTCGAAGTCATATTTAGGAGTGACGTGGCGTCATTTAATTCGTCAAGCTTTATCCTTAATTTTCTTTGGTTGAATTTTGTAATCCTTAACACATGTCGTTATTTCATTAGTTGACATATCACATACTTCCAAATTTAATGGAAATATTTAAAATTGACTTTAAATGACTTAAATAGATTATGAAAATTTAATTTAATAAAATTTCCATATCTACAATAGACATGTTGCGTATAAATAAATATTTATTTTTTATTTTGAGTTGATATAGAAATTGAATTAGAAGGATATTTAACTAATGAGAATTAATTTACTATCTTATCCTTATCTATTAAAGAGATATGACTTATAGCTATTGTATTAAATCAAAATACATAATGTAGATATGGAATTATTAAATTAAATTTTCATAATCTATTTAAATAATTAAAAGCCAATTTTAAATACTCCCATTAAATTGAAAAGTATGTGAGATGTCAACCAATCAAATGATTATACATGTCAAGGATGACAAGGTTCAATTATTGGACATCAAGAATGAAGCTCGACGAATCAAGTGATGCCGCATTGCTCCTAATTGTGACTTCGACCAATCATATCAATTCGCTTTGCATATAAGTGGAGGCCAAAACACAAAGAGGAAGAAGCCCAGAAAGTAAGGCTAGAAATTCAAGTTAAGAGAAGCTTAGAAGAAAGAGCACCAAATTTCTCTTCAATTCTCGAGATCAAGCTGCAAAGCCCTYGGAAGATTCCAAAGAGTCCAAATCTCAAGATCAAGATGCAAAATCCTCGGAAACTCCTAAAGAGTCTAGATCCTGAGATTAAGTTGCAAAGCCTCAGAAGATTCTGCAGAGTCCAAGTCTCAAGATCAAGCTGCAAAGCCCCCAAAAACTCCCAAAGAGTCTAAATCTCGAGATCAAGCTGCAAAGCTCTTGAAAGATTCCAAAGAGCCCAATCCTGAGATCAAGCTGCGAAGCCCTTGCAAGCTTCCAAAGAGTCAAAATTGCGAGATCAAACTATGAAGTCCTCGACAAATTCCAAGGAAAAGAATCAACGGATTGAGTTCTTGCCACAAGAACGTTTTGGAGATTGTAACACTTGTCTTATCAAGTTTATAAGATTAGTACAATTGTTTCACATTCCTCTTGTTCTCTTACTATTTTGCAGATGATAGTTCGTGTAAACAAATTTTGGCATGCCCAGTAGGACCTTCTCTGCCGTTCATCTCTTGTCTTCAAATCAATCAAATAAAATTCATTAATGACCTTTAAGAATAACATTTGGAAGGCTACATCCTCCAAATCTATAATCATTGGTACTGCTGCCAAATCAACCATGTCAGCCACATATGCAGGACCTATGACGTGGAGTAGAGTGTCGTCTGATGCTGGAAAAGAAGTGGAGAAGTACTTCTCAGATGATCAGATTTATGAATACTCCAACCCCATGTTCAATGATGTTCCTCTTCAAGAAGGAAATGAGGGGGTAATTTTGCCATAAGAACAAACATGTCCTTGTTGAATGCTGGAACCAAGTCACAAACATCCAAGCAAGATAATGGTGAGTCTTCGGCAAACTTTGTAATTTTGTTTGCCAAGAAGATCTGCAATCTGAGAAGCTCTGTTGTGAAGATTCCACTACAACTTCATCTATCGTATCTGTCATGATGATCGATACTGCTGCAATTGAARAACAAATCGCAAAGTTGGCTAAATTGGTGGAAGGACTTGCAAAGAGTTTCCAATAACGAGATATCACGCTTGCTCGATTGTTGAATCACCTTGATGGTACTGGAGAAACAAGTCAAACTGCTCCAAAGCAACTAGAAGTTGCAAATGATTTTGAATTTGCTAAGGTTGCTCAAGTACAATATCAATCCAAAGCTAGACCTGAAACTACAATGGAAGTACAAAACATGCAAGTTTTTTTTGATGATTGATCTCGTTAAATTACCTGAAGAATGTTATTACAAAAATAATTGAAGAAAGTTATGAAGGAAGCACCAGACCTTCTCAAGCGTATGTCAAACCGTATACTCAAAGAATAGGTAGTCTGCAAATGCCAATTAGTTATCAACCTCGCAAGCTTCAACAATTTGATGGGAAAGGAAATCTAAAGCAGGATATAGACCACTTTGTTGAAACGTGTAGCAATGCATGTACTAAAGGCGGTCTACTTGTTAAACAATTTGTTATATCTCTTAAAATAATGCTTTTGGTTGGTATATAGATATTACTCCTAGATCAATTGACAATTGGAGTCAACTCGAGCAGGAATTCCTGAATCGATTTTACAGCACTTGAAAAACTATTAACATGCTTGAATTAAGCCGAATTCGACGGTGTAATGATGAACTCGTAATTGATTACATCAATCGATGGAGACGTTTAAGCGTTGATTGTAAAAATTGCCTTTCCGAACTATCTGCAATCAAGATGTGCATCCAAGGCATGCACTGGGGCCTCCAATACATTTCAAAAGGAATCCAACCGAAAACTTTTGAAGAATTAGCTACTCGTACTCATGATATGGAAATAAGTTTCCTCGCCAATCAAAGTCAAGGAATTCATGTCAAAAAGTTAACCAAATATGAGAAGAAGCTGAAATTTCAAAGTGGGGCAACGTTTCCTCAAAATTTAAAGCTAAAGTTTCAATGCCAACAAAAACTTAAGACACTCCTTAGTGTACGAGCCTAAACTGCATACTACTCCTTGATAAAAACTATCTAAATGCATCAAACAAAACAACCTAAGACGCTTCTTTGTATACGAGCCTAAACTACAAGTTACTCCTCGAGAAGAGTTAAAACTGTCTAAAAACTTCAAATTTCTTCTTAGTGCACGAGCATAAACTACACATTACTCCTTGATAAGTGTTAAAACTATCTATAAAAMGTCAAATTGCTCCTTGATTGCACAAGCTTAAACTGCAAGTTGTTCTTAGTGTATGAGGTTAAACCGTACATGCTTATGATAGGAGTTAAAATTTTCTAAATATTTTAAACAAAATTCAAATTGATCCTAGCCTGTATGAGCTAAAACTGTAGAAACCAACCACCAAAGGTGTGGCCTATGGTAAAACTACTAAAAYACTCTAACAAGACTAAGTTGGTAAAAATGGATACTCCTGCCCTGCAAGAGTTTAAACTGTGTATAGCATTCATTATAAATTCTTTCATATCTTCGAACTACTTTTTGACTTGATACCTTTTAAATTATACGTAGGCAGCTTGGAAGTTAATTTCTAGTTCAGTCATAACATAATAAAGTGAATAGTCCTAATTGAGCAAACAGTTTGTAAATAAAAGATAAACAAAAAAATGGAAGAAAAATGCAAATTTTATTTATTTATTACATGTAAACAAATGTTTGAGTAGGGGCCATGAAACAAAGTCCATTCAAATAATGAACTGAAACTTAACTATATCTTGCTTGTGTACTTCGAAAAGCTCCTTCATATCTTCCAAGTTCTTCACGGCTTTGTCAGATTGGAAGGGAGTATTTTCAACGGTAACAACCTTGTCTCTCTTAGTAGTACGAACAACTTCCACGTTCTTCAACTCTTCGCGGCTCTTCTCAAGTACGATTTGAAGTTCCTTCTTCCTCTTCTCAAAAGCGTTAAGTTCCTCTTGCAAGTTCTCAATCTCCAAAGATATCGTTTGTTGTCTCATCTTGAACTCCATGAGTTGCAGCTTGGTTCTAGAAAGACACTCAAAATACACCTCCTTAGCCATCAAGTCACATGCAGAGGATCACTTGAAAAATCGCAAAGAGAACATATTCCAACTATACCAGCTAATGATTTGAATATATAACTCCTTCATTTCTTTAATGCCTGCTAATGCATAGTACGAGTACTAGTGATAACACATCCCCTAGTTTCTGTGCTCAGCAAAATGAAAAGAAACATTTCTTAGTTATGAACAATGAATTGTCGTAGGATGATTTCCTGATGTATCTTTGTATTTCTTGAATGTGAAAAAAAAAAGGAAAAAGAGTTTTTTTTTTTTTTTTTAAGAAACAAATGGTCCATGGAAGGTCAATTTGGAAACAGACGATGCATGTTACAACTTTGAATTGTTAGTTAAAATGCTTGAAACTCATTTCTGGCTGCTAGAAGAGGAGTTGTCATTTAGCAGAAAGGACCATGATCACTAGTAAATGCTCCATAAAAGCTTATACTTTTGAGTAGACACTTGGAATGGGTTTGCTGACCTGCCAAAGTTTGGTTGAGTTTCACGTGGTTGTAGTTACAAAGCCTGTTGTAATTTACATGATATATTCAATGAAGTTTTGATAGTCTGAGAAGTTTCTTCCCCTCTTAAAAATTTAATGCTTATATGTGCAGAAGAGGTAGAGCCTTAGGATCAAAAGTCTCTGGAGAGAGTGGTTTCACAGAAAGCTTTGCAAATGGGCAACTCATTTCCTTGTAAAATTTGTGTCATGGGTTTCCTTTGTGTGGTTTGTCTTACTTCATTCTTTTTGGCTGATCTTACTTCATTTGGTGCCTCTCAGCTCAAAGGAATTTCTTTCTCAACATTTTTGCCTGGATTATCGACACGAACTCTGTTAAATATGCGGATATAGGTAGAGGCTGCAATCCTAAACAAAAGACAACAGAAAGCATCAAGTATGTACAGGGAAGCACTGTTCCTAGTATTGATGAAAGCGTTTCACATCTTCATACAGTTTGAGCAACTTGCTAAGCAAATGGATAAACGAGGGAGACATCATATTTCGCAGCAGAATAGAAGGATTAAATGTACCAAAATCTCCTTGCTCGGAGAACTGTAAATTGCAAGTTCACCGTTTTGATACSAGAGTGAGAACCAAACCTTCCCTCTTTGGACAATTTGGAAGGGAATGTCAGATTACCTCCAACCGTTGGGGGATCTGTTGAACAGTAAATGTACACAAGACATCTATCAGCATATGATGAAGCTCATCCTCTTTTAATCATTGAATCGGACGAGTAGATCTTGATGATTGAAAAGGTTCATCATGCTCTAGTTGGTCTTGCTACTTTTTCCACAGAAATCCCAAGAATGCAGAGAATGTGCATTTGAGCTTTTGAAAAGCAGAGAAGCAGGGGGCGAAGGGTGGGCTGATATTGGGGCGAGAGTGAGCTAGCCTAGGAGAGGCCCCCGTTGCTGCGGTCATCGCCGGAAGATTCGGAAGGCATGAGGGTTCTTCTCATCGCTGTCACCGCTGGCCGCCCGCCGCCGTGGCCGAAAGAACCAGAAAGCTGAGAGTCCCTTCCCTACCACTGCAAATCAAAGATGAACAGAAGACAGATCAATCATCGTCGCCATGGCCGCCGAAAACAGAGCGCAGATGAATAGCCACAGTCGTGAGAAACAGAGACAGAAGTATATCCTTGGTCGTCTCTGCTGTAATGGGTCCGAAATCATAAGGTAGACATGGTACATCGTCACCGCTGTAAACCGATGACAAGAGAGGAAATCAGGATTTGCCCGTTGCACTCCCACTAGCGAAGTAGTTTGTCGACATCACTGTGTGTCCAGCCGGCCGACAAAAGGAAAGGATTGAAGGCCACCATTACAAACGGGCAAAATTGGCAACGAAGATGATGGAGGGAAAAGAGGACAAAAAGAGCCTTCAAACGAGGTTGGGCTACCGAATATGTTGGTCTGTACACCAACTGGCCCACGAAGCAAGTGAAGGTTTGGGTAAGGTGGGCCTTGGGCCTCCTTCTCTTAGCCCATGAAGCGAGCGGACTAAAGGAACCGGCTATCATTCTAGGCCACCTCCTCTTGGCCCATGAGATGATTAAGGGAACGGGCTATCCGTTTGGGCCAGGCCTCAACAGGCCCAAGGATAAAGAAAGAAAAGTGGATCGGGCCACAACAAAAGAAAAAGACCAAGGGCTGAACAAACTTGATTTGAGCCGCATCTTCAGCCAGCCTGCAGGAAAAAATAGAAAGAAAAGAAGCAGCAATGAAAGTAGCCAAAAAAAAAAAAAAAAAAGAAGAAGAAAAAAAGGAACAAATATAAAAACACAAAAAAAGAAAAGAAAAGCAAAGAAAAAGAAAGCAATAAAAGTTAAAAAAAAAAAAAGTTGTTCAAGTAAGAAAAAGATGTTTACCTTTTTTATCTTTTTTCTTTTGGCACCTTTTGTTGAGTTCTCTTTCAGAACTCCTCAAAACGACTTACCAATGCATTAAGGTTACTGATGCAAAGAAAAGTAAGAAATAAGGGATTTATGTAATTGGGATGTACATATAGACAAAAAGAAGAGAGAATTGGGTTAGGATTAGGAAAACGAGTTTATCATAAATATGTAAGATAAGTTTAGATTACTATTTTGATTATCTGAAATTATATTAGGTAAGTTCCAACCCACGAAGATAAAGGAAGAGGAATGGGCCCAACAAATGAAAAAATTGGACAAGCCCAACAAATTGAAGGAAATGGAAGGGCAAGCTCAACAAATTGAAGAAAGGAAAAAGCCACTATTGGAAGAATAGAGGAGTCCAAATATCTTAAATATGGTCAAAGAAAAATAATCCAATTTATTGGACTTGCAATATTGACCCAAATGGCACAACTGAGTTGGAACGTGTCCACTCGAAACCCATCTTTGAGTTGTACTCATGACCAAGTTCTAGAGAAAAATTTGTAGATATGAAAATTTTATTCAATTAAATTTTTATAATCTATTTAAATAATTAAAAATTAATTTTAAATACTCCCAATGGGAAGTATGTGATATGTCAACCAATAAAATGATGACACGTGTCAAGGATGATAAGGTTCAATCAATAAAAATTAAGGATGGGGCTCGACGAATCAAGTGATGCCATGTCACTCCTAAATGTGACTTCTACCAATCAAATCAATTCGCTTTGCTTATAAATAAAGGTTAAAGTACAAGAGGAATAGGCCCAGTAATTCATATGAAGGGCCAAAAATTCAAGTTGGGAGAAGTTTAGAAGAAAGAGCACCAAATTTCTCTTCATATTTTGCGAAGCTCTCAAAAGATTCCAAAGAGTCCAAATCTAGAGATCAAGCTGCAAAGCCCTCATAAACTCCCAAAAAGTCCAAATCTTGAGATCAAGCTGTGAAGCCCTCGAAAGATTTCAAAGGGTCCAAATCCCAAGATCAAGCTGTAAAGGCCTCAAAAACTCCCAAGGAATCCAAATCTTGAGATTAAGTTGGGAAGTCCTCGGAAAATTTGAAAAAGAATAATCAACGGATTGAGTTCTTACCACAAGAATATTTCATAGATTGTAAGACTTGTCTTATSAAGTTTATAAGACTAATACAATTGTTTCACATGCCTCTTATTTTCTTATTATTTTGCAGACAAAAAATTCGTGTGAACACATAATATTAATACAATAATATATCTCAAATTTTTTCGAATTCGATATCTAAATTAAAAATATTGGAAAAAGTCAAATATGTGTAACTTTTAAATATTTATTTTTTCAGTTAGCAGTTGTTTTATAATATTTTAACTTTTTTGGCTTAAAAAGAAAAACACCTTCCCAAGTCTGGCTAAGGCTCTCTTTGGATTACATCTTTGGGAAAAAAATTTGTTGCCCCCCAGTTTCAAATTTCATTTGTTTTACACTTTCAACCAAGAAATTTTTTGCCCCTAGTTTCAAAAGTCATTTATTTTACACTTTGGATCAAGAAATGTTACTCCTAAACAAAAATAATTTCCTCCAATCATCACTAAAAAACAAAAATATACAGTAACATTTCCATTTCATCCAGAAAATTTAGGCAGTAAAAATGATTCTAATTAACTACAGTAGTCACTTTCAGTTACGGTTTGACTCACATGAATAAAAAGTATAGTAACCTAATCACTTTGCAGGAGTTTTTGAAGTTTGTTAAAAAGTTCCCATTGAACAATATCAGCATTGAGTTGCGGTAGAAAACTATCCCATCTTGATTTATTGCTAGTTGTTGAGTCCATGCTGGTCTGCAATAACTTCGGCACTTCGAACTAATCACTCATCCAACTTCATCCCTTTAATCAAAGGAAAAAATCCATCTGTGCAGGGATTCTTCTCGTCGACGCCAACAGCAAAAATCTTCACTTCCTGGAGGAATCTGTTAATGTGTTGAAGAAGAGGAGTAGAGAAACTAACTCTTCATACATTTTGTCAAACTATAAACTCGATTGTGTTGTACCATGTAGAATTTGCGTAGAAATTATTTTTTCTTCATTTTTTTCTTCCTTTTTCGCATTGCAAAATGCAATAGCATGGTAGAATAATCGATTATGACATTCAAATGTGGCGATTATGATGTAATTTTTTATACAAGTAGTTGCTTTGATTACGCAACATTGACTGTGACCTGATTATTAATCAACTGATAAAGAGAATTTCTGAACCATATAACACATACATATTTTGCATGTGTCCATTATAACATATAGCACATAAACACATAAAAATACATAAAACATATATGACCCCATTAACTAGTCTAGTCGATCATGCATATCCCATGTGTCGGTTATAACCTGAATTTACATAGCATCATATCATTTKTTAAAATCGATTATTGATATATGGATAGTCAATGTACATTGCATGCTTTGTACTACATAGAAACATAAACATTTGATTACTACTTAAACTATTTGCAACTGACATTTACTCAYGTCTTTGATTTGTAATTATGCAGTTACTTGTTCCCGGCCTAGTCTTCAAGCTGGAAAAATATAATATCCATGTATTGCTTTACTTTTATCCTTATTAAATTTGCATCCTTTGAATACTGTAAATGACACGATTTTTGTTGCGTCAATGTATGATAATTTCCATTAGGATTTTCAATCCAAAATCGGATCCAACACCTACACTGCTAAGCCACCCCTATTTAGAAAAAGCAAAAGAAAGGTTTGATTACTGTAATCGACTTGTGTATTTATAAATTAGTTCCTTTTTGTTATGCTAATTTTATAATTGTTTTGTGAGCATTTTAGCATGTACTTTGTCCATATGCTGTGCACAATTCTATTCATTTTTAAACTTTTGAATAATATTAGATGTCGAAGGATGCCAATGGTTATGAAGATTTGCAATGGGTTTCTAGAATTCTTTAGAAAATTGAACAAGTTCATTGTACCTTGGACTCAGCTTATCACCCTCTGGGTGCTTGAAAATTCCTTAGCGGGGCCTCAACTTTAGGAAGACTTTGTTACCCACCTCAAATTCCAAATTTCACCATTGGTTATGGGCATAACTCTTGTGTCCGATTCTGAGCAATCAACAACTGATTTTGGAAGATCATCACTATTTGGCATGGCTTCTCCATATCCAACAACTGGTTATCCTTCCAAATTCACCTTTCTCCAGTTTCTTCCTAGATAATCGGCGATTGGCATCTTCTTCCATAGAGGGCTTCATAAGGTGCCATTGCATCCATAACGCACGCTCGCAGCATGTCCTCCTTGATTTGTATAGTCCTTTCTGACTTAGTTTGAGGATGAGCGGTAGTGCTAAAGCTTAACGTAGTACTAATCTCCTTTTGAAAGTTAGGCTAAAAATACGAAGTGAATCTTGGGTCTCGGTCCGACACTATACCTATGGGTAAACCATGCAACCTCACAATCTTTTGCACATATACCTCTGCTAACTTTTCCAGGGGGTTCCTTATGTTAATTAGGATGACATGGGCTGACTTGGTTAAGAGATCCTTACTACCTAGACGGCGTTCTTATTTCCTTGATTGTTGGGCAAACTCGTCACAAAATCCATGGTTATTGATTTCTATTCCATTCTRGCATAAGTAGGGGTTGAAGTAATCCTCCCAGTCGTTGGTCTTCAGCTTTTACTTTCTGGCATGTCAAATATGTAGACACATACTGCGCCATCCCTCTTTTCATATTGTTCCATTGGAAGTGCTCCTTAAGATCGCAATACGTCTTATTGATTCTAGATGGATTGTATATCGACTCCGATGAGATTTGTCTAGGATGCTTTTCTTTAACTCTACCTCAAAAATGCATTAGTCCTTCTTGGTCAATCCTAAAGTCATTCAATTTACCATATTGCATTTTCTCATTCAGTTTTTATATTCTCTTGTCCTATTCTTCTATCACCTTTCTACTCAAGGCATCTAAGATAATGTTCGCCTCTCTTTCAGGAACTCGATCCATCTCTTTTGCCTCCTACTCAAGTCCTTCTATGCGACCAAATAGTTAAGGCTCTTATGATCCATGTATATCTCGTACTCCAGCCTGTATAGATAATGCCTCCACTTCTTTAGGGTAAATACGATAGCAGCRAACTCTAGGTCATGAATGGGGTAATTAACCTCATGTGGTTTAGGTTTCTATAAGGTATAGGCCACTATTAGGCCTTCTTGCATTAATGCTTCTCCTAATCCTTCACCTGATGGTTTAGTATAATGCATATTTTTTACCTGCCTCCGGGAGTACGAACATTGGTGGAGATATCAATCATTTCACCAATTCTTGTTAATTGCTTTCACATTTTCATCCAAATTAAATTAGGTGTTCTTTCAGGTAAACTTAGTCAGGGGGCTGGCGATCTTGGAAAAATCTGGGATGAATCGCATATAATATCCTGCCAAGCCGAGAAAACTCCTAATCCCAATAGTGGTCTCAAGTCATTTCTAGTTTGTCAATACCTCTACTTACCCGAAGAAGGAAACCTCATAGAGCCAGAACTGATACTTATTAAATTTGGTCTATAGCCGATGTGCCCACAATTTTCATAACACTAGGTCCAGATGTCTCTCATGATCTTCTTGGGTCTTGGAATAGATCAAAGTATCATCTTTAAAAATAACCACAAACGCATCTATGAAGGTTGAAAGATCTTATGCACGAGACCAATAAAGGTTGGTGGGGCATTCGTTAGCCCAAACGACATCAGCACAAACTCCAAATGTCCGTATTTACTATTAGGGATAGTCTTAGGAATTCTTCCTCGTGGATTCTAACTTGATAATATCCTTGCCTCAAATCCAATTTGGAGAAATATCCAGCGCCTTGAAATAAGTCATCAATAAGGGGTAGTGGATATTTATTCTAAATGGTTAGATTGTTTAAGCCTCGATAGTCTATGGACAACCGTAGAGTATTGTCCTTTTTCTTAACAAATAACACTGGAGCACCCTAAGGTGAAACACTAGGTCTAATAAAACCTTACTTTAGTAATCGTTGCAACTGTTCTTTTAATTCCTTAAGTTCAGTTGGCAATATTTGGTATGGAGTCTTAGATATTAGTTCCGCCCTAGGGATCAAGTCGATCTAGAATTCTACATCTCGATAAGGGAATAGTAAGGTCAACTCAAAAAGAAATATGCTAGGGTATTCATTTACCACTGGCACTTTCTCTAAATCCTCAATCTCCGATTATTGGTTTATCAAATATGCTAGATACCATTGACAACTCTTACTCAAAAATTTCCTAGCTTTAGCTCCGGAGATCAATGAGCTTATGACATTAACCTGATTCCCATGGAATTCTACTATCTTCTCAGGTGTCATGAACTTGACCACCCTGTACCTACAGTCGAGTTGAGCTCTGTGTGGGAATAATCAATCCATTCCCAAAATAATATCATAATCCATAAAAGGTAGTACTATCAAATTCCCAAGTCGTATGTCAAAGAATGTGGACGAAAAAGCTACAAAAGTTGTGAAGAATAAGAAGATTATGAATTTATTTTCGTAGTCATCGTCATTTCACAAATATCGATACAAATATTGGGAGTCTAGTTAATCTATAGGAGGCAAATTAATAAATACGTCTAAAACATAATTGTCTATTATAATAATTTTTGGTAAATATTGTAATATTTACCTCTGAATGACTCATGTTATCTTATTGCATCCAATATTGCTGCAAGATAGAGGTGGACTTCAGATAAACATGCTTGCAGACCCACCTCTGAATCTTAGGACATGTTGAATCCTTGTTATGGCCCAAAGGTGGAACAAAACATAGGTAAATATTCAAAAATCCATGCATATTAAAAAAATCAAGTATAAATATTAATTTAATGTTTCGTATCTGAAAATAGTTAGACAGTATCTATTAAGTAGGCTATTCCACAAACCTGCAATAAAGAAGTATAACCAGCTAGCAATCTAGACTCGCTCCTAGATAAAATCCTGAGCTCTTTATATAAGTAATCTAAAGTGCCCGAGTCCCATGAGAAAGCGCAAAAATAGGTATCTTCCAAATCAGCCTAAACTCCAGCAACTTAGATGGACAATTGAGACTTATCCACGAATAATGTCTTGCCAAGTAGATACATCAAATAAGCGCAAGTGATCTCCTTGGGAGTGTGCCTGAGTGTATCACATGCTCRCTGCACGTATAGAAATTTCATGCCACCCTGATTCCAGTGTTTCTCTAGATTTGCAATAAGTGTGCCTAATACTCGGACAAGGGATATCAATAATGTGAGCATGCCCCGACCCGAAAAATATAGGGATCCTTAAAATCAACTGCACATCATAAAGCATGATAGTCATCTCACTGAAGGGCATATGGAAATCGTTAGTCTTAATATGCCATCGTTTAACAAATGTTGATAGCAAAGCACTGCTCAAGTGCTCGAACGTGTATGAATGGAGATGACTGAGTCTAGATTGGACAAAAAGTGCTTGTGCCTCATCCAACAAGTGGGATGGCAGCCACCGGACACTATACCTTATTGAGTATGAAAACTCAAAACGCCTCGCTCTTTACTAGCCCATACTCTTGAAGCAATATATCCACTAAATTGCAGTAGTAGACTATGGTTAGTCCATCCTCGAGGAGCTAGCCCATGAAGCATCCACTCATATCATGCCTGACTGGGTAACCCGTGTGTGCCATCTGCTCATCCATGCCATCGATAATACTATCTTTGGCAATCTGAGACTAAAATCTAGCACATGAAGGTGAGATGGGGTTCTCAATCCCATGAGAGATTGAGTGTGAACCTTCACCCTCACTCTCACCTTCAGAGATGATTGGACTACCCATCGCTGGGTCTATTGCGGTTAAATTCGAAAATTGTCATCGATGAGTATGGTGCCAGATCACCAACTTTGGACACATGACGTCTGGAGGATGCATTAATCAGACGTCAATATAAATGTTCACTATACTTGTCACAATATGACAAGTCCTGTGGAGGCTCTGCTGGGCTCTTACCTCTATCCACCATTTATTACAAAATAAACAAAATAGTTGAATAAATGAGTTCAAAAAAATAATACAATGAAATAAAAATTAAAATCAACAATAATAGAAATTAAATAAAATAATTAATAATTAAATCAAAGAATTAAAAATAGGATTATGAATTTAAATAAAAAAGCAAATAATATAATTAAAAGAAAACAATTGCGGGTCAAACCTAAAGAGTCCCGCCAGCGCGTGTAGGGCCACCTAGGGAGTCCCTTCACTCGCTAGGCAGAACTCCTCTGGGGTCCCTACCGGTTATCGGCGGGTGGGTTGGGCCAGGAGTAGTCATAAATGAATTTTTTTTGTTTTATTTAACTCATTATTTTTAATAAAAAACACATATTTAGATAGAACAGGATGAATACTAACCTTTAATCAAGATATTTCATGAAAAAAACTACAAATGGAGCTTCAATAGTGAGTAGTATATAAGTTGAGAGAATTTGAGAGAAAAGGATTGTAGAGAGAGAAACAAAAAGAGACTTATGAAGGAATCGTCCTCATGAATAGGCATGCAGATCTCTTATTCAAAAGAGGATTTTTGCGTAAGAAAGGGGATTTGACCTGACCTATGAGCTTTTGGGCGAAACTATGCTTTAAACATGCCTTTATCCAGGTTGAAGGCTTTAGCCAAATCTCGGAAGTTAAGCCCCTGCCGACCTTCCCTCGGTGATTTTGGTTTATATATGAGGGTATATTTGGAATTCTGTATCGCTATACATAGTAATTGACGCTACATGTAGCCATTTTTGTTTAAAATCTATAATAAACTATTTCCTAAAATCTGGCTTGCGCTTCAAATTAAACAATCTTGTAGAATTCAAGTTCATTTCTAGATGTATAAATGAATAAATGGCATCTTTGATATCATAAATTATTTTTCCCTTTTTTACTTTTCTTTCTATTCCGACATTTGATTAACAGAAATTATAGCAGCAAAGGCATTTCTATCGGAAAGCCCTTTCCAGGAAAAGACGGAAAAGACCATTTGCACTAAAAAACTTGAGCTTGAGTCATTTCCAAGAGAAGCTGGAACTTAACTCAAAAGATCAGCTAATCTTTTATCCTTAACATTTTAATGCAAGTTCTGAAAAGAAGAAAAATGAAGAGAGAATAAAAACTTGGCTGCCTTCAACTTCAATTACTAATTAAATTAAGTTACAAAAAAAGTTTCATGAAATCGAGTCCTGGGAGTTTTTCCAACTCAAAATGAACTTAATTGTAATCAAGGTACAAATGTCTTCCTTTCTTTTTTCTTTTTCCTTCTTTACTTTTTTATTTTATGGTGTTCTTGATCACTTCTTCATTTCTTTTTTATTTTCTCTTTCTTTTAATCATCAAAACAGAAACTTGCATTTACCAACAAGCTCACGCCTGAGCAAAATGAGTTACATTCAGAATGGAAATTCCCTAGCCAAATCATTTGAGTACCAACACTTACCCAACTTGCACTACCACATGGGCTGCTTTTTTGTTTGTTGTTGAGGTATAAGAAAACCCCAGACATCTATATTCTCGTGCAACATTCTTTATAAGCTGCACAAAACTCCCTAATGGCGACAAATCGTCCTCAGCTTTACATACCTTTAAGACCCTCACTTGGCTATTAAATTCAACAGTGCAAGCATCCAACTGCAACTCTCCAACCTACCGCATCCCTTTATGAAGCACTAACAACTTTGCATGCTCAGCCAATGTTGCAGAAAATATTAGACATGCCATCGCATGCCGCTTCAACCATACTCTGAGAACTATTTTTGATTCTTCACTTAAAGGATTTATTTGATGAAGAGGAGTTCAACATATTAGATATTCAAGGAACTCTTTAGGATGCATTTGTCTGAGGGTGATGATGTATCACCACATTTTCTCAAGATGATAAGTATGATTCAAAAGTCTTGAGAACTTAAACTTTGAGATKAATGCATACCTTAAAGTGGATTTGATCCTATAGTCTCTCTCGGCGTGATATTCACAATTCAACATGAACTTCCAGGTGGATATGGATTTGTTTTAAATTTTGACAATGTTTTATGTTTAAGTATGAGATATGCTTACTTAATGAAGTACAATATGAACATTAGAGAAGATCAAAGAGTATAGAGTTGAAGTAGAAAACTAACTCAGTAAAAAGATTAAGGCTCTAGGTTTGACAGATGAGGTGAATAACTTAGTATTGAGTTTATTGAATTTTTGAAAGAACAATGGATAATAGTTTTGCAACTCCCTCGTCCAGGAACACCATAGTTGAATGGTATGCTGCAAAGGAGACATCAGATATATATGAATATGGTCTAATCCATGATGAGTTACAGGTATCTTCTAGACTCACTTTTGGATTTTTCACTATTAATAACCTGTTATATAATAAAGAGGGTCCCTTCCAAGTCTATTGACATAAATCCACATCAATTATGAAGATAACATGAAACTAGGTCTTAAACATGTAAAAATATGGGGGTTTCCAGTTTTTGTTAAGAAGCTAAAAATAGACAAGTTAGAAGTTAGATTTGTGAAAGGACGATTTGTTGGATACCTTGATAATACAATATGGTATCAATTCTATCTTCGTAATGAATAATTTATTATCGTCCGTCAGGATGTTGTCTTTCTTGAAAAGAAGTTCATGTAAGAAATAAGTAATTGGAAGAAGATAGAACTCAATGAAATCATTGTGGAACAATAAAGTCAATAAAAAATCTCAGGTTCTACTCATGAAGTTATGCTAAGTACTCAAGCCACAATATCAAGGTTGATAAAGCCGTCAAATTATTTGATTCCATCATAAATCTTGATGAGTCTTATGTTTTGCAAAAAGGTTAGTGGGAGCACAGTAACATTTCTATTTTGTATGTAGATAACATACTTCTCATAGGAAATGATGTTTGCATATTAACTTTGACCAGGATGTCTAGAACTTCCTCCATGAAAGACTTACAAGAAGTAAATTGTATTCCAAGGATTCGCATCTATAGAGATAGAGTAAGAAGAATGACATGTCTTTTCCAAAGTCTTTACATAGATATAATTCTAAAAAGGTTCAAAATGCAATATTCTATGAAAGGATCATTACACAGTGTATATATGGAGAAGGAAACTTGAGAATTGATGGATATAGATATTCACATTTCCAAACTCATGTTGATGATAGGAAATGAAACTCAAGGGACACACACATATATAACACACACACATATATATATATATACAGATACATACATATATACATACATACATATGCATACATATTTATATATAAGTAATATGTGAAATTGGTTGGAGAAGCTACAAGCAACTTTCTATTGCCAATTCCACTACAAAGATTGACTAAATTGCTGCTTTTGAAGTAGCTAAGGAAGCTGTTTTTCATTAGTGAACTTGGAGGTTCTTACCATTGAGTCACTAGTTCTTCTTTACTATTGACAACAATGGAGTGACTTGTCATTCACAGGAACCTGGTGTCATTCAAAGGAACCTAGCAATGGAGTGACTTATCATTCAAAGGAACCCAGGTATCATGCTAAATCTAAATAGATTAAGGTGTGCTTCTATCTCATTTGAGAATTCATTGAAAGAGGTAATATAGCCATGCAAAAAATAGCATCAACAAAAAATACGGCTGATCCATTCATTAAACCCATGTCACATAAGCAGATAGACTTTCATAATGAAAGGATGGGACTTAAGTACTGTGTAGAATATCTCTAGTGCAAGTGGGAGATTGTTAGTGTTKTGCCCTAGAGCATTACTTATTTGTGATATTCTGATGTTTATAATAAAGTATTATTGGAATTATTTCCCACTATGTCTATATATTAGTTGTTTATTCTTCTCATTTAAGTATGATGATGAGATAAAAAATGAATCAAAACTAATAATAAAGTTGTTCCTAGTCATAAGATTAGGGACAAATAATAATTCGCAAAGGACTAGTCTTGTTTACTTTCCATATGATCAAGCATAGAAATACTGATTGGATGGAAAATGGTGAATCTCGTACCATTGTAAATAAAAAATTTATTTGTAGATACAAAAGAAATTGAACATGATTTAAACAAAATTAASAAGCACGAAAAATTACTTGGCATTGGACTATGAGGTTTTATTCCTTTGACTTGAGATATATTTTCTCATATTCCTTTAACTATGACTTACTACTATTAACTACTCTGAGTATATACGAGAGTACACAATAGTTTTCCTACATGTTTTAGGATATCTTAGTGCGGAGTTTTAGACGATCAGATTTGTGAGCTCAGGTGAGTCTTGATATAATCATAGTTTATATTATGTTTTCCCTTACTTAAGTCTTTTCTTGTCGAGTTTTCTATATGATTTACCTTGTATTACACTAATTTTGGTTTGAAATAATTAATCGTAGGTTTTTCATCTTAAAAACAAGAAAAGGGCAAAAATTGATAGTAGAAGAGCTTAAAGAGGTCAAATAACGAATTCAGAGGAGTTTGGGGTCAAAATATAAATTTTAGAAGTTGAAAATCATGAAAAAATGACGAATTGTGGAATTAACTCAATCAAGTGCCAATTCAAGGCCAAACCAGTGTCAATTCAAGGGCATTTTTTGTGCTTTATTTTCAAGAACCTAAACGGCACCAATTTGGACCAAATTATGTGCTGCTTTGGCCTTTTTGGCACTAAATCGATGTCAGTTTAAGCTCAATCAGGCACCAATTGGACTCTTTTTCTTATTGTACTCTTTTATCAATAGTGAGTCTATGGCCAATTTTAGGGAATTTTAGTGGCTTGAAACACTTTCTTTTTATAGATTTAGAGTAGTTTTAATAAGAGAAAAACTTGGAGGAAGCCATTGGAGAGCTTGAAGACTTGTACTCAACCAAGATTGCTTAAGGATTTTTTCATCAAATCGTTTCTTTCTTCTCTAATCTTTGATTGTAAAAAGTTTACTGTGTTTTCTATGGGGGATTTCATGGGTTTCTTAGGCTAAACGTTTTATATTGGTTAGGGTTATTTGAGAAGATGATTTCTTTGTAATGGGTTAAAATCTATTGTGCCTTTATTGTTGATTCTCGATCTAATTGAGTTGTTTATTACTATTGTGGTTTTGTTAATGCTTTTTTATGGACTACGTACCTACAAATCGACTTCATAATCAATTCGGAAGGATTGGGAAGTGAACTAATTGATTAGGATTCAGGCAATGATGACCCATTTTTGTTCCRACTAGGGATTGGTTCCTTTTAGGTGGTTTTCGATAGTAATTGACCTTGGTTAATGATATCGGGGTTTCTTAGATCTTTAATGCAATTTCAAAATTAATCTAATTCACATTAGAATATGGATTTAGTTTATTAGAAGTAGGGGTTCTATGCCAAGGGATTTGGTAAAACCCAAATTAGGAAATTCTACCATTAACAATTAGATTAGATTTGGGAATTAGGGCAATTAAGGTGCAATTAATTTAGCTCATTATAGGAATGATTCAGATCAATACCCTAACCAACCTGTTTTAGATCTTTTTGGATTTAGGTAATTTAATTTCATAATTGAACCTTTTAGATTATATTTTCATTTCTAGTTTTAGTCTAATTCAATCACTTTCCATAGGTCTAAACTAAGGAAATTCGGTAATTTTGGTACTCGATTAGAAATCTTTGTGAGATCAACCTTGCTGCACTTCYTATACAGTTTTTGACACTATTATACTTTCTAGTATTTGCATCAAGTTTCTCTGTTTTCTTTAAAACTCTCAACTACATGTGATTTTGATATTCTTGTTATGCATTTTCAAATTTCCTTTGTAACAAATTAATAGAGCTAGCATGAAGTTCTGAGCTTAGGAGCGCATTACAGGAATATATCTTTTGATGCTCGGGGTGTTGAGATAGTTCTAATATATATGTATATTTGATTTTGAAGATGTACTTACGATATTTTGGATTGTCAATTTTTTGGGATTGTAATTTGTTTACTTTGAAGTTTTAAGTTGCTTATATTATATTATGGGTTTTAGACTCTTTGATTATTCGACTGTTCAACTATCGAGAGACAGATGGCAGTTGCTCCTTCCCAGTGGAACCTAGGGGAAGTTGGGTCGTCACAATTGTCATCCCTTCATCAATGAAGGTTGTCTTTCTATTTCGCCTTGAGGAGTAACAAGAATAAAATTCTCGTTAGGTTGTGCTAAATGAATCATCATAATTACTCCACTAGTGCGTCAAGCAATAACTATTCACAAAAATAAAGGCTATTCGTGTTAGAAAGCGAAAAAGTTGGATAGATCAAATTAATATTAAAATTTTCAAGTCAAACAAAATGGTCTCTCTTTTGTGCTGTTTTATCAAACATGCAAATAAACCACATATAAGCTCAAAAAAATTGAAGATGTTCTATGATATATTAATAGAAAATGAAAAAGATAGCATTCTTCCACCCTCCACTTAAAACTTAACATTTTCCTCAATGTTAATCAAGGAATCAAAAAGGTAAGGTGAAAGAGACTCCCTTAGTATCTTAAATTCCCAAAAAGTAAAAAAACAAACTCAACACTAATCAACTAAAAAAAACAACAAGAAAAAAAAAATCAAAGAAATAAGAAGGTAGTCCTAGTTTATAGTCTCTAGCTTGACTTCTTCTAATTTCATTAAGAAGTAGCATTCAGGGGCTTCCCTCCAATGTACTTTGTGAGTTTCCCTCCAAATAGGTTGAGTTCATCTGTCCTTGCAAGAACCTCAAACAAGAATTAGGAAGTAAAAATCTTTGGTTATCAATAAATTCAAGAGGTATAGTGTGTTTCTTAATTTTATTTTCTTTGCTTTTCGATCTATTTGAGGGCTTTCAATACTAGGTCTCGGGCTATGTCCTTTTCATTCTACCTTTAAAAGTTTAGACCCCTAGTTTGTCCAATATGCTTAGCTTCAAGAAATTGAATAGAAATCTTGGTTAGGTTGTTTAGACATCTCCCCTACCCTTATTATTAATTTACCCTTTTCTACATCGGTTAGAATCTTTCTGGTGGCTATAAAGGTCTTCCTAATAATAAGGTTTCCTAGTTCATTTAGCAATGCTTATATTTTACTTGTTGTGGATTACGGTTCGAAATGGGTAAGCAGAAGCTACCCAAACTAATGATGCTAAAATTGTTGTAGGTTTTCTTAAGTCTAATATCTTTAGCAAATTTGGGATGCCTCGTGCATTTATTACTGACTAAGGTATGCATTTTTGCATTGGCACAGCAGAAGCATTATTGGATATGTATGGAGTGCATCACCGCGTAGCAATTGCTTACCATCCACAAACAAATGGACAAGCGGAGATTTCAAATAGGGAAATTGAAGTATAGTGGAGAAAACAATAAATCCCAAATGATAGGACTGGAGTTTGAGATTGGAGGATGCACTATATGCATGTGGCACTGCTTATAAAACTCCAACAGGGATGCCACCCTATAAGTTAGAATTTTGGAAATTATGTCATTTGCCTGTTAAAATTGAACACCATACTTTTTGGGTAGTAAAAATTGCAATATGGATGGCAAGGAAGTGGGTATCGAGTGAAGACTCCAACTTCAAGAATTAGAATAAATTTGATTGGAAGCTTACTTGTAAGAATGTACAAAGAAAAAACAAAGTTCTTGCATGACAAGCATTTGAGTCGTAAGCAATTTCATGGGGGTTGAAAGGTTTTTCTCTTCCATTATAGACTAAAGTTCATGCCTGGGAAACTCAGAATCCGTTGCCCAGGTCCTTTTGAAGTGGWAAGTTTTTATTCTCAAGGTATGGTGGAAATTAAAAGTTTGGAAACTAATAGAAGTTTTAAGGCAACTGGTCAAAGACTTAAAACCATTCTTTGGAGAATGTCAAGTATTGCAAATTGAGGAGATTGAATTAGCTCATCCTATTTATGTATGATTTAAGGCCAGAGTTCGTCTAGCCTTTTGAATGCTCTCAAGTGAATATTTTTGGGAGTCCTACATTTACTTTGTAGACCGCATATACCGAAGAATATGGAGGAAAAAGCTACATTTCACAAATATTAATCCAAGTATTGAGAGTCCAATTAACCTATAGGAGGCAAATTATTCAGGTTGGTATAGTGTATGGAGTGAGTCTTTGGGCATGTGTAGCGTGAATTTGGGTTGTACAAAGTGGGGGCTGGGGGACCAGACTAACAAATACCTCTAAAACATAATTTTTTATTATAAGAATTTTTGATAAATTTTGTAATATTTACCTTGGAATGACTCGTGTCATCTTATTGCATCCAACACTRCTGCAAGATAGTAGTGGACTTTGGATAAACATGCTTGCAGATCCACCTCTGAATCTTGGGATGTGCTAAATCCTTGCTATGGCACAAAAGGGGAACAAACATAGGAAAATATTAAAAAATCAATGCTTGTTAAAGTATAATTATTAATTTGATATTTTATATATGGAAATAGTTAGACGATTTGCTAATTAAGTAGGCAATTCCACTAACCTGCAATAAAGAAGTACAACCAGCTAGTGGTCTGGACTCGTTCCTAAATGTAATACTGAGCTCTCTATATAAGTAATCTAAAGTGTTCGAGCCCTATGAGAAAGCTCAAAAGTAGGTATCCTCCAAATCCGCCTAAAATGTGGCAAATCAGATGGACAATTAAGATGTGTCCACGAATAATGTCTCACCAAATGGATACATCAAATAAGTTCAAGTGATGTCCTCGAGAGTGTGTCCAAGCATATCACAAGCTCGCTGCATTCATAGAAATTTCATGCCACCTTGATTCCAGTGTTTCTCTAGATCTTGCAATAGGTGCCCCTAATACTCGAATAATAGACATGAATAACGTGAGCTTGCTCTGACCTAAAAAATATAGGGAGCCTCTCGCACGATATCATTAAAATCAAGTGCACATCATAAAGGGCATGTAGAATTTGTTYGTCTCAAGATACCATCGCTTAACAAATCTTGTCAATAGAGCACTGTTCAAGTGCTCAAACGTATATGAATGGAGATGATTGAGTCCAGATTGGACAAAAAGTGCATGCGCCTCATCTGGCAAGTGGACGGTAGTTGCCGGAGACTATACCTTATCGAATATGAAAACTCGAAACACCTTGCTCCTTACCAGCCCATACTCTTGAAGCAATATGTCCACCAAACCAAAGTAGTAGACTATGGTTAGTCAGTCCTCCAAGAGCTAGCACTCATATCACGTCTAACTGGGTACCAGTGTGCGCCGTCTGCTCATCGATGCCATTGACAATACTATATGTGGCTATCTGAGGCTAAAATCTAGCACGTGGATGTGAGATGGGGTTCTCAATCCTATGGGAGATCGAACATGAACCACTAGAACCTAAAATGCTACCCTTCCCTATCCCATGTCTCCTAACCATGGGTGATCCATAGCATCACCTTCACCGTCACCCTCATTCTCACCCTTATAAATGATCGGTATACTAATCGCTAAGTCTACTGCGGCTACATCTGAAAATTATTATCRTACGAGTCTGGTGCCAGATCACCAACTTTGGACACATGATCTTAGGAGGATGAAATAATTGAACGTCGATATGAACGTCCAGTATATTTTTCACAATATGACAAGTCCTATAGGGGCTCCACTAGGTTCTTACCTCTATCCACCATTTATTACAAACTAAACAAAGTAGTTAAATAAATAAATAATGCATTTCAAAGAAATATATTTTAACAAATTTAAACTAAACATAATGTAAATTATACGTAATCAATGATGTAAATTAAACAAAATATAAACATATGCATTAATTAACAAATTCAAACACAAAGTAAATAATTTAAGATAAATGAATTCAAAAAAAATAATACAATGAACTAAAATTTAAACTTAACAATAATACAAATTAAATAAAACAATTAAGCATTAAACCAAAGCATTAAAAATAGGATTATGAATTTAAATCAAGAAAGTAAATAATATAACTAAAAGAAAAAAAATTTGCGGGTCAAACTTAGAGAGTCTTGCCTAGCGCGTGAGGGGACTTCCTAGGTGTCCCTACTCGTGCTAGGCAGGACTCCTCTAGGGGTCCCTACTACTCTCCCGCTGCTAGCAACCCACAGTAAGTGAAAAAAATATTTTTTTATTTTTTATTTTTAACTCATTAYTATTAATAAAAAACACATATTTAGATAGACTCGAGTGAATACTTAACCTTTAATCGTGATATTTCGTGAAACACTGCAAATGAAGCTCCAACAAGTGAAAATTTTATATATAAGTTGAGAGAATTTGAGAGAAAAAGAGTGTAGAGAGAGAAAGAAAAAGGGAGTTATGAAGGAAATTTGATTTATATTAGAAGGTATCTTTGGAATTTCATATCACTATACATGGTAATTGATACTACATGTAGCCATTGACACTACATGTAGCCATTTTGTTTAAAATCTATCATAAACTATTTCCTAAATTCTATCGTGCGCCTCAAATTAACAATCTTGTAGAATTCAAGTTCATTTCAAAATGTATAAATGAATTAATGGCATGTTTGATATGATAAATCATTTTTCCCTTTTGTACTTTTCTTTCTATTCCAACATTTGATTAACACAAATTATAGTAGCAAAGGCATTTCTATGGGAAAGCCCTTTCCAGGAAAAGACGGAAAAGACCATTTGCACTAAAAATACTTGAGGATAAGTCATTTCCAAGAAAACCTGGAACCTAACTCAAAGATCAGCAAATATTTTATCCTTACCTTTAATGTAAGTTCTGAAAAAAAGAGAAACAAAGAGAGAATGAAAACTTGGCCGCCATCGACTTCAATTACTAATTAAATTAAGTTACAAAAGAAGTTTCATGAAACCAGGTGCTGGGAGTTTCTCCAACTCAAAATGAACTTAATTGCAATCAAGGTACAAATGTCTTTCTTTCTTTTTTTTATTTCCTCTTTTATTTTTTTATTTTATGGTGTTCTTGATCACTTCTTCATTTTTTTTTTCCTTTTCTCTTTTTTTAATCACCAAAATAGAAAACTTGCAGTAACCAACAAGCTCACGCCTGAGCAAAATAAGTTACATCAGAAAGGAAACTCTCTAGCCAAATCATCCCARTACCAACACCACATCCACCTTGCACTAGCACATAGGCCGCTTTTTTATTTGTTCTTTAGGTATAAAAAACCCTAGACATCCATATTCTCGTGCAGCATTTTTTATAAGCTGCACAATACTCCCTAATGGCGACAAATCATCCTCAGCTTTACACTTCTTTAAGACCGCTACTTGGCTATCAAATTCAATAGTATAAGCATCCAACTGCAACTCTTAAGCCCATTGCACCCCTTTACGAAGTGCCAACAGCTTTGCATGCTCAGTTKATGTTGAACAAAATATTGGACATGCCATGGCATGCCACTTCAACCTTACCTATGAGAACTGTTTCTGGTTCTTCACTTAAAAAGAGTTATTTGATGAAGGGGAGTACAACATATTAGTTATTCAAGGAACTCTTTAGGATGCATCTGTCTGAGGGTGAAGATTTATCAACACATGTTCTCAAGATAATTAGTATGATTGAAAGTCTTGAAACTTAAACTTTGAGATGAATGCATACCTTAAAACAAATTTGATTCTACAGTCTCTTTCGATGTGATAATCACAATTCATCGAACATGTGAATAAGAAGGATGTTCCTCTACATGAACTTCATAATCTTCTTTTTCAGGCCAAGAAAGACATCAAGGGTAAAGGCAAGAGGACTGCATTGAAAGTCGCTTCTTTGGAAGCTTACAAGAACTAAATGAAAAGCAATGCTAAAAAGTCTCCTAAAATGGGAAATGGCTCAAATAAAGCCAAGAATACAGACAAAGGGAAATGTCACCATTATGGTGAAGATGGTTATTGGAAAAGGAATTGACCTAAGTACTTGCAATCTTTGAAGGACAAGAAGTAGGCTGATGAAGGTATTGCCATCACATGCTTTCTTAATAAATGTTCTTCTATTTCCAAATCTACTTCTTTAGGTGCTACATCTCTCACATGTGCATCTTTACAGAAACTGGAAATGAGTAGAAGAGTTGTCCAGAAATGAGGCCTTGTTGCGGACTGGAAATGGAGCAATCATTGTTGTCACAACCATAGAATTTGCATCGACTATTTTAGGTAGTGGATTTGTTTCAAATTTTGACAATGTTTTATGTTTAAGTATGAGATATGTTTACTTAACGAAGTCCAATATGAACATTAGAGAAGATCAAAGAGTATAGAGTTGAAGTAGAAAACCAACTCAGCAAAAAGATTAAGACTCTAAGGTTTGATAGATGAGGTGAATAACTTAGTACTGAGCTTATTGAATTTTTGAAAGAACAATGAATAGTTCTGCAACTCCCTCATCCAAGAACACCATAGTTGAATGGTATGCTGGAAAGGAGACATCAGATATATATGAATATGGTCTAATCCATGATGAGTTACAGGGATCTTCCAGACTCAATTTTGGATTTTTCACTATTAACACCTATTATATAATGAAGAGAGTCCTTTCCAAGTTTATTGACACAAATCCACATCAGCTATGAAGACGAAAGAAACCAGGTCTTAGACATGTTAAAAATCTAAGGGTTTCCAGTTTTTGTTAAAAGCTAAAAACAAACAAGTCAGAAGTTAGATTTTTGAAAGGATGATTTGTTGGATACACAAATAATACAATATGGTATGAATTCTATCTTCTTAATGAACAATTCAATATCATCGGCCAAAATGTTGTCTTTCTTGAAAAGAAGTTCATGTAAAAATGAAGTAATTGGAAGAAGATAGAAATCAATAAAATCATTGCGGGACAACAAAGTCAAGAAAAAATCTCATGTTCTACAGATGAAGTTGCTCAGTGCTAAAGCCACAACTTAAAGGTTGATGAAGCCATGAAATCATTTGATTCCATCAGAAATCTTGATGAATCTTATGTTTGCAAGAACGTTAGTGGGAGCACAGTAACATTTCTATTTTGTATGAAGATAACATACTTCTTATGGGAAATGATGTTGGCACATTAACTTTGACAACATCCTGCATGAAAGACTTAGAAGAAGTAAACTGTACTCTAAGGATTCGCATCTACAAAGATAGAGTGAGAAAAATGACAGGTCTTTTCCAAAGTCTTTACATAGATAAAATTCTAAAGATGTTCATAATGCAATATTCTATGAAAGGACCGTTACACGTTGTATATATGAAGAAGGAAACTTGAGAATTGATGGATATAGATGTTCGGGTTTCCAAACTCATGTTGATGATAGGAAATGAAACTCAAGGGACACACACATACAGAGATATATTGTAACACCCCCAGTTTAGGAACAGTCCTAAGCTGAGAATGCCACGTCATTCCGTTCCAAAATAAACAACTATCTATTTCAAAAGTAAACTTTAACAAACCCTCACCATTTTAATAATTATTCAAAATAGAAATACAGCGGAAGTCTTTCTAAACCATTCAAAATAAACGAAAATTACAAAGAAACTTCAATAATTTAAAACATTCAGAAGTATTTATCTTATTTCATAAATAAATTCGAAAACCAATTCTCGGGTATCAAAGCTCGCCCACAAGCGACCTCCTCACCCTATCTAGCTACATATCATCTGCAAGAAAAACATAAGCAACAGGAATGAGCTAAAAAGCCCAGCAAGTAACCCTCATGCATGAATGCATGAACATGTCCTACATATGAAGATTCAAGTTCCCCCTTTTCAATGAAAAACCTTCCAAAAACATTCCCTTTTCAAAACTCATTACAAACATTCTCTTCAAAATTCACTTACAATATAAACTTTTTCAGTTTCCTTTCATTTCGTTCGTGAGCTCACACTAGAGTGTAAAGCCTAGCCACATAGCTATGCAGTGGCCCATAGTTTATTTGAAACCCGATCCCATTCTACCGGTAGAACCGCAAAGCGCGTCAACATTCAAAAAAGGTTTTCATTCACATTTTCACTCCCAAGGAGGTGAAACATTCCATTCTTACCTACCCTCCAAGAGGGTAGGGTCGGGGTGCGCCGTCCCCGCGCCCATTTCCCACTCAACATCCTTTTGTGGCTATAGTATACACTCCTTTCTTAAAACTTTTAACATTTCCAAAACTTTAATCTTTTCCTTCAAATCCCATTTTTCTAACCGTTCCATTCTAATGTGGTGAACGGCACATGCCAAATGAGATGTAAACTCTTCTACTACATGCTCATGACATGAAACGCATAACGATTTATATAAGATAACGTGCTACTATAAAGAATACATGCATTGACATCCAAACAGCATTCTGTCTACATAGAGTACTACTAAATACGAAACAAATTCCACTTTTCGTTACTCCACACCATCCACATAAAAATCCACACAACACATATTCCAACAATAAGAGTATTCATTCACATATCAATATAAAATCCACACAACACATATTCCAACATTAAAAATATTCAAATTCTCTATTTATATGATATGAATGAGCGGATTACTTCCTTGAAGTCCTATACGTGAATGAGTTCTTACTTATGTCGGAAATAAACTCTCTCCAACCGACTTCAACGTATGACCCCCTCGAAATCACCTCAATTCCTATATCGAACCTTGAGTATCGGATTCCGAACGTATGTCAGAGATGTGCAACAATTGGTCCCTAGGGGCGTCTGGGCGTCGTGCGCCTGAGCGTCGGGCCAGAACCGTCGGCGTCCGCGCACTGGGTGCTGGGCGTGCGCTTCTGGCGCCGGGCGTCACTCCTGGACGCCTGGGCGTCTCACATGGGCGCCTGGCTTTTGGCTCACTGGACGCCTGGCATCACGCTGGGCGCCTGGCGTTGCTGAGGCAAGCTTGGCGCTGGCAACTGCTGGTCCGCCAAGGAGCAGATCCTTGGCGCATGAACCGTTTGGTTCTGCTCCGACGCTGTGCGGCGAAGGAATCAGTCTTCCTGCTCAAGCTCGGCGGCGTCTGGTTGACGGCGTGGGACAACCGGCGACGCGAGTAGCAATGGTAGAGAGTTAAAACGACGATCACTGCAAGGTTTTAGCTTCAGTTCAAGGGGAAACAAAAATCTGTTGAGCAGAGGGAAAGCCTTTCGCGGCGGCAGATCTGGCGGCAGATCAGAGACCGAAACGGCGCCAATCTGTCACGTTTAGCTTCTGTTTTTGAGGGAAATTCGTCGAGCAGATGGAGTACGCCGCGACGGCTGTGGTTGCTCCGAGCAGCGAGGGTCAGTTCCGGATCTGGAGTGTTGGGTCGACTCTGGCGAGTCCGAGAGCGAGAGGGAATCGGAGAAGAGACAGCGGGCGCTCTCCCGTTTGAGCAGTGACGCGCTGCGATCGCAAAATCGTGGCACAGTGGCCACTTCAAGCGCCTGCCGTGGAGGAAAGGAAGGAGAAGGAGAGCTGCGCAAACCACGACGAGCAGCGTCGGATCTGCAGGGGGACGAGAAGTGGTTAGTGCAAGGGGTGGGAGAGTGGCGGCGCTGGCGGCAGCGGCGGCAGGAAGGAGAAGGAGATAAATGGCGGGAGAGTGGCGGCGCGGCGGTGGCGGCGGGAAGGAGGAGAAGGAGATAGTTCTAGGGTTTTCCTTTTTCTTTTTTTTTTTTAATTTTCTTTCTTTTTATTTTCTTATATATTTTCTTTTGTCCTTTTTCTTTAATATTGTGAACCGTAATCCAAACCCGTCGGGCCTTCCCATCCAAATCTGACCTAAAATCCGTAATTTTAATATAASGGGCTTTCCTTCGATAAAAAGCTCAACTTTCGACTAATAAATAACTAGGCCCACGAGTCGAGCTTTTAACTAACGATAATTCTTATTCGACACGGACAATATTTTCGCACTTATTAAACGTACGATTTAAAAAATATTGACCACATATAAAATGTCCAACCCTAGTTGGCACAATTTCACGAGATTAAATAAATATTCATAAAAGTAAAATCCGGGATGTTACATATATATACAGACACACATATACATACATATGCATATATATATATATATGAGTAATGTATGGAATTGGTTGGAGAAGCTGCAAGCAACCTTCTATTGCCAATTCCACTACAAAGATTAGAAAATTGCTGCTTTTGAAATAGCTAAGAAAGCTATTTGGATGAAGAAGTTCATTAGCAAACTTGGAGATTGTCGCATGCTAAATCCAAACACATTAACATAGCCATGCAGAAAATAGCATTAGCAAAAAATAAGGCTGATCCATTCACTAAACCGATGTCACATAAGCAGCTAGACTTTCATAACGAAAGGATGATGGGGCTTAATTACTATGTAGAATGGCTCTAGTGCAAGTAGGAGATTATTAGTGTGGTGCCTTGGAGAATTATTTAATAGTCTGATATTTATAATAAAGTATTATTGAAATTATTTTCCACTATGTCCACATATTAGTTTTTTATTGTTCTCATTTAAGTATGATGATAAGATAAAAGAATAATCAAAACTAATAATAAAGTTGTTCCTAGTCATAAGATTATTATCAGGACAAATAATAATTAGTAAAGACTAGTCTAGTTTACATTCCATATAATCAAGTATAGAGATAGTAATTGAATGGAAAATGGCGAATCTCGTATCATTATAAATAAGAGAGTTATATGTAAAGACAAAGGAACTTGAACATGATTTAAACAAAATTAACAAGTATGAGAAATTACTTGGCATTGGAATATGAGGTTTTATTCCTTTGACCTAAGATGATATATGTTTTCATATTCCTTTAACTATGACTTACTACTATTAACTACTTTGAATATACACGAGAGTACAAGATAGTTTGTAATATTAGTATAAGATATATGAGACCATATAATCATGTAATAAGGAATCCATTACTTCTTCTTTAAGAAGACAAATATTCTTGTACATTGTTTCTTGACTAAAGAAAATAGAAATCAATCGAAGTGGAATGTGATGAGAAAAGAGTTTCTCATAGTAGTCAAAGAATGAAAAATAATGTACTTGGTATGTATTCCAAAATGATACTGAAATGGAAGGAATAAAATACTATAGTCTTGATTCATTTGATAGAATTTGATCAACTTGTTTATTCATTAAATATGGGTTGTGGAGTGTTTTTCTAGACAACAACTAGAGCATACGGAAATCCTAGTATGGAGTCATGAGAACATACTAGTGAAATAATATTAAATGAGTTTAATATTTGTTTCCATTGCTATTTAATGATGAACCTAGGAAATCATACATAATAGGATTGTCAGGGGCAACATGGCTATTTGTACTAGCTTGTACAGGATAGGTAGGGGTCCTTGCATATCCCAAAGCTAAGTATAATGTTAGCGTTTATTATCAAGGTTGGTAAATTAATTTGGTGATTAAAATAAATTAATTTAATTTAATAATCTTGTAAGGAATCTTAAATAAGAAAGCTCAAATAAAATGGTCCAAAAGTGATGGGCTAGTATTATGGTGCCAATTGGGTTTCTTGAAGCACAATGAAAGTTCCATAATTTCTAGATCTCTATAAAAATAGCATTATATACTAGGGTTTAGGGTTAAGGAAATCATTTTTCTTACCTCACAAAAGAAAATTTCAACTCTTTATACACTTCAAGAAAACAAGAAACTCTCTCACAATCTTTTGCCTCGGGTTCGTGTTGATGGACTAGAGAATTTATCAGTTGTGGATTTGTTAGATCGTTCCTCAATTTGACATCCAAATCTAATTTGGAGTACACGAAAATAGGTAAAGCTTTGGTTAACTTTTCGTCTTATTGTGTTAATCAGCAAGATAATACATGTATGTGTTTATATCTTATTACATTGCGGATACCATTTAATTACAAGTCTTCCATATCGCAATAAAACCTATTGAGTACCCCTTTTTGGCATGATCATTTTATCACTTGCCTAATTGGTTTACCCATATCGACCAATAATTTCAGTTTAAAGAAGATTGCTGTAACACCCGGGATTTTACTTTTATGAATTTTTGTTTGATCTTGTGAATTTGTCTGCTAACTAGGGTTGAAAATTTTATATGTGATTAATATTTTGAAATCACACATTTAATAAGTACGGAAATATTATCCATGTCAAATAAGAGTTATCATTTGGCTAAAGACTCAACTCGTGGGCCTATTTGTTTGTTAGTCGGAAGTCAAATTTTTTTATCGAAAGGAAGCCCGTTACATTAATTTATGGATTTTGGCTTAGAGTTAGATGGGAAGGCCAATAGGTTTGGGTTACGGCCCAAAATATAAAAAAAATAAATAATAAAAGAATAATAATAATAAAATTTAAAATAAAGAGAAAAAAAATATATAAGAAAATAAAAAAAAAAGAAAAGAAAGGAAAAATCCATCTTCCTACCCCGTAAAACCCTAAGCCGCCGCCGCCCCCCCCCATTCCCAAGAAGCCCTACCGCCATCACTATTTTCTTCGCTTTTTGCTRTTCGCCATGCGATGCTGCTCAATCAACGATGAACTGCTCAGCCGTTGGAAGGTTTTGCCACTACTCGGCCAGACCGTGATACCCCTGCTTGGTCATTCGCTGTGTTCAAGGTCATCACCCTCCACTCGCCAGATTGCTAACTGCCTGGGTTATGATCTACGAGCCACCATGCCTCGAGTCGGACTACTACAACTCGCGGTTGCTGTCGCCGTTCGCTGAGGCTGCTCAAGTCACTGCGAGATGCATGCTAGGAGGATCCACCCCTTTCTCAAAACCCTCCCGCCAACATTACCTTCTTATTCACCTACCCTACGCTGTGCGTTCACCCTTGCTGCAGACTATCGTTCGTCTTCCTTCGAAGATAAGAACAGAAACTGCTACTTGGTCGCAGTCCATCGTCGCCCAGATTCGTTTGTCGCCACTTTCTTCCTACCTTACGGTCYAGTTTAGTCATCAGATCTGCACATCTTCTGCAAGCATAGCCAACTAGATCTACATACCAAGTTCATTCAAATCCGGAGTTGCCAGTGCTTCGATTGCTTGCTTATTGGTCATCGATTTCCTACAACCAGCGTTACCCACTTGGTGCTCATCGGTTTACTCAGATCTGCCATTGCCATTTTTCTTTCTCTGCTCAATAGATTTTCCCTTCAAACTGAAGCCAAAATCTTTGTAGTTGGCCCTCATTTTGGCTCTGTCCTTGCTGCTCACGTCCCCAGTTTCAGAGTCGCTAGAAGTCGACCAGAAACAGATTGGCCGGTCAACTGAGTTGTTTGGCCAAGAACAGGGCTAGGAACTCAGCAGTGCCAGACCCAACCGTGCCCAGTAGCACCAAGCACCAACAGGCATCAGGCGCCCAGTGCCCAACAAGCACAGGCACCCAGTGCCCGACGCCCAGGCCCCCAGAAGCTGTTGCGCGCACCGCTTGGGCGCACGCCGAGGACTATTGCCATTCCCGAGACATTTGGATATCGTGAACTTAAAGGTGAAAATATTAAAACATGATATTGAAATTTTATGACTTGTACATAATAATGCCCAAATGTGAATTGATGAGAGAACATAGGTAGATTTATAACCGAGCTAAGGAATTTAAATTGTAACCTTAAAAAGACATGATAATTGGTAATGTAAAAACTAAGAATGGATTAATAATTAATAAAGGACATTCTTGGATTAAACACATAATACCTAAATTGGGACGATCGAACTAAGTAGCTCCTCTTTCTGTAATCAACTAGGTCATTTCGGGGCCTTATATTGAGATCGGTTGAAGGAGTTCATTTCACAACTTAAGTAAGAAGCCGTTAACGTAAAGAACTTCGGGTAAGTAATCCTCCCATCTCATTAACATTATAAATGAATGTAATTGAACACTTTTAATTGTTCTAATATGTTGTGTATGAGATTGTATGTTGATATGTGTAATTGTGTGGAATGTTAATGYGTTCATATCCTGTATCACTTTTATGTCAAATGATATGTTATCATGTTTCATATCTTGTACTAATTGTCGAATGTTATGTTATATATGGTTGTACGCATTTCATGTCATGAGCATGTAATTAGAATTCTACATCACATTTGGCATGAGCCATTCACATACTTAGAAGGTGAATGGTTTAGGAAATGRAATTTTAAAGGAAAATGTAAAGTTTTGAAAATGCTAAAGTTTTCGGAAAAGAGTGTAAACTTAGCCATAAAAGATGTGAGTAGGAAATGGGGCATGGGAACCTATCCTCTTGGAGGGTAGGTAAGAATGGAATGTTCACCTCCTTAGAGGTGAAAGTATGGAAATAAAACCTTTTTTTTGAATGTTAACCGCTTTGTGACTCTACCAATAGGAATGGAATCGGTTTCCAAATAACTATGGCCTATTACAGAGCTTAATGGCTAGGCATTACACTCTAGTGAGCTCACGAATGAAAGAAAATGGAATGTTTTGCTATAAGTGAATTTTGAAGGAAATGTTTTGTAATGAGATTTTGAAAAGGGAATATTTGGAAAGTTTTTCATTTAAAAGGCGAAATCTTAACATTTCATGACATGTAGGACAGGTTGATGCATTCATGCGTTGAGATTASTTACTAGGCTTTTTAGCTCATTTCTTTTCCTTATGTTTCATTTCAGATGATATGTAACCAGATGGGGCGAGGAGGTTGCTTATGGGTGAGCTATGATACCCGGGAACACGTTTCCAACATATTTTATGTAATAAGATGATTATATTTTTTTGAATGGTTTAAATTTTTGAGGCTTCCGCTATTTCTCTTTTGAATAAATATTGGGATAGTGAGAATTTGTTAAAATACATTTTTGACTCTTTTGGGCATTGTTGAGTTTTAAATAGATAGTTAATTATTTCTGAGTGGATTGATGTAACATTCTCAGCTTAGGATAGTTCCTAAACTGGGGGTGTTACAATTGYCCCGTAAGATATTCGCTCCATTATCATCCTATGCCCCCTGAAATTGTCACTCCAATTTTCTTCCCACATCCATGGAATAACACTCTAGGGTAATCCATGGATAGTTTCCAGAACCAAACCCATCAGAAGTCCTTTAAAGACCTACTGCTTTGCCCAATAGATCATCATCAAAACACTACGATCCTGCTCCCAAAACCCACTTTATCATTGCCTCCTCTTGAAAGAAAATAAGTATAAGTTTATTTCAAAGTTTCTTAATGTTTTTGTATGGATACTTCCTTCTCTAACCATAACTTCCCAATGCAATTGTGAATACATATTTGGAAACCTTCGCTCAGTTCTTCCTCATTCACATCAAGAGTAGATTCTTCTATGGATGTGATTACAATGCTCTGTAGTTTTGTAATGATATATGCTTCCATGATCATGGAGAAAACAACACCAAACGTCAGGAACAAAGCTTGATTGGTAGGCATCCAAAATCCTAATAAAAGGGAGAGCTACAACTGAGAAGTCTTTGTCTTTTCTTATTTTCTTTAATCTTGGTCATTAGCTTGATCTAACTTTCACCCTATTCTTGTTGCTTAATAGTCTTATGTTTTCATTTCTTGGGTTTTGACATTTAGCCAAACAAACAAGAAGAATAAATATTCATCAATATATAACGTATTTCTAGTCTTTCTCAAATATATGTAGGGGAATAGGGTAAAAGGCCTACCCACAACAAAACTTTGTGTAAAAAGCCCTTGACTAAAATAAGAGAATAATAGCCCAATAAAATTTATTTTTACTCAATAAATAACCAATTTACATTTATATCCTCAGTGCATTTGAACACAATGGGATCATTTCATACTCCAACTCACGTGACTTTCCATTTTCACTACTCATAACGTCTTCCATATATTTTTTAAAATAGCGCCTCTCCACTTCACTTCTTAGCGCTTTTCCTTCTTCTCTACCTTTCCAGTTCCACTTTTTTCAACATTCATCATCTTTGAACTGATCTTCCAGGCTCTACATCATCTTAACTTCGCGAAGAGCTCAGATATTTTAACACATTCGTCATAAGATAAAAACTTCACGGTACATGCAAAAAGAATTGAATTTTCTAGGGTTTACTAATAGAACARCCATATATAACTTGATATCATGATTCCAAGAATTTGTTATTGGTAAAACAAGAATGAATCATTACAAAACTTTAATTTCTGTATTATATTACTGAGTGCGTTCATCACAACAAGCCGTTGTGATAGACATGTCTACCATGGCGGCCTGCTGCGATGAATGCCTCACCAATATATGTGCATCACAGGTCACAGTGTTCATCACGATAGGCTTCTATGAAGAAAACCAAACAACATAGTAACAACAAAAGGCCACTATGATGGACATGTTTATCAGGGTAGCTTGCTGTTATGAGCATATTGGGTGAAATCCTTTATCACAGAGGGCCACCGTGAGGAACATGTCCATTGGTGGCCTTCTGTGATGAGCATGTTGGGTAGTAGCTTTATCACAGCAGGCCACCGTGATGGACATGCCAATCGTGGTGGACTTCTATGATGAAGCTTGCACCCAATAAGTCCATCACGATGGCATTCTGCGATGAGGTGATAGAATGATCTAATGTATAGTACTTTTTTTATGTTTTTGCAGTCATGGAATTCATTGTAAACTCGACATAGAATTTTAGGGCTATTATTATTAGCTGATGCACGTTGCAGAAAATAGATAAAGTAACAGATGCTCTTGATGATGATCATCGTGAATTGTTATTCGAGTCTATTTTTGGCCCTTTAACAAGAATAGGGGAATTGAATGTTAGTAGTCAACTCATTCATGCTGTGATACTTAGGTGCCTCAAGGATTTTGAAGGTTAATATGAGTACATCTTGTTTAGATGTAAATCCTTGAATATTAAATTATTTTGATGATCTATGCTCAGAAGAGTGGAAGTAATTATATATGGAGAATCCATGATTTTTTGCATGACCAATGTTGGGATCATAGTGTTGACGTGCTAAATTGCCTAGCGCAAGATAACCTATTCAACACAATAAGGCCTTAGTTCTGACTAGTTAGCCAATGTATCAGCTCGTCAAATCCATAGCAACCTTCTTTTTAAGTGTGTTGGGTCATTGAATTAACTTAAGTAAACCCTCAGCGGAGTATGCAAGTTAATTGGCTAAAAAGTATGGCTGAGTTGTTTATATAGTGGTTTGACCCAGCCAAGATCTCAGTCGATATGATGCTAAACGATCTGTTAAATGTATATAAACTTAAGTATGCTAGCTAGGCTATTTGTAAGGCTAAGAAAGTTGGTGATGTAACTAGAAAATAGAAACCACTTAGAAATTTAAAGAAAACTATTTAAGAAAATCAATTCAAATAAAGCGATTATGCAGCTGAACTTTAAGAAAGCTGCTAAGAAAAACAAAGTAGCTAAAGTATAAAGAGTTACGACTAAGCTAGAAAAGATGCTTTAATTAAGATGAAAAAGTACTAAAGTCTCATAAATTAATCAATTTAAACATGCTATGCTAATGAAAGTAGTAAATAAAGTAGATTAAATAAAACCATAAACCAAATCTGATAAGAGAACTTCATGAATTGTGAAATAGTGCTTAAATACACAAAGTTACCTAATAAAAATAATCTTTAAAACTGGAAATAGTTGGGCAAAATAACCATTATGCTAGCCTAATGAAGTTGAAAATAGTGAACTAAAGATAGGATAGAAAGCACAATTGAAGATTATATGCTTGTTTTCTGGATTCTGCTAGCTTGGAAACAAAGTAAGATGAGGCCAATATCCCCACTTTCTAAATTGTGCGTGTCAGTCTCGACCCACGTCTTTTTCCTATGTATACTAGGTCCAAATCAATCCATGTATACTAGTTCTAGTGGTTTAGAAATGCCAACCATTTTCTTAGGTTTGAAAGAGCTTTTGATTTGTTTTCCATAATCGACTTTTCTCAAAATTTAATTTTTGGCAGACCTCTCACTAAATCATAGTTGGATAAATCATTCAAGAAGTCCATACTCACATGTCCTAATATCGTATGCCATAAATAACCATTATCTTCGTTCACAACAAGATATTTCACATTTTGGCAAACAAGATTATCAAAATACATCACATAAATCTTGTTGTTTTGCTTGTTAAGAGTATAGGTTCATCATAAGTCTAAGCCTATTTATGGTGTTGGTGAATCTAGTGAATACATGAGAGATGGTCTCATTTGGATTCAAGAGTTCATAATCTCTCAACAACATTCCCATCCTAGATTCCATCATTGAACACCTCCAATGTCTTAGGAACTCTAATTCCATCAACTTCCTTAGTAGAAACATGAGGTCCATTAATTACTATACTCCACAACTCAAAATTCACAAAAGGGATGTAAATTTTGACCTAGTTTTCCAAGAGTTGTAGTTTGTTTCATTGAACAATGGTGATATATCGGTAGATGAACCTTCCATGTAGGATTAAGCGGGTTGACTTTCCAGAGATCTTTAACTTCCAAGTAATTAAACCTCTAAAAGAAGTACTAGCTTTGATAGCAATTGAAATGCCTAAGGGGGTGAATTAGGCCTCTAAATACATTTCTACCCTCAATGAATATAATAAGCTTCCCAAAGCAATCCTAAAAAGTTGATCAATCAATCCTAACACAATATTCTTCATGCAATGAAATTTCCAAAAGAGGTAGAGGAATGCTCTCTGATAAACATCATTGATGAAACAGTTTCAGAAAACTTGTTGGAATGTTGTAGAAAAAGAAGATGATCCTAAAGGCTTATTTGATGAAGTGGAGTTTATAGATGGAGGACAGGATGCGGCCACATTTGGTAGAAAGTTTGATCCTTGGAGCGAATAGAAAGAAATAACAATTTGCTCAAACCATCCATCAAAGAACCACCTACATTGGAGTGAAAGGTACTTTCTTTGCATTTAAATAATCTTTTTTGGTTAAACACAATACTTTTTCGGTTATCATTTCAGCTACATTAGATGAGAAGAAGGAACAGAGTTTTCTAGCAATTTTTAAAATAAAAAGGCATTTGGAGGACAATGGTGGACATCAAAGAGATCAGTTCATTGATTTGTATGCACGAGATAATCTTGGAGGAATGCTGTACCAATTCCATCGAGCAATAGGAAAGGTTGAATCCCATTATGAAGGAGGTAGGAAAGAAAGAAATCATCAAATGGCTAGATGCAGGCATTATTATCCAATTTCAAATAGCTAATGGATCAATTTGGTGTAATTTGTGCCCAAGAAAGGAGGTATCACAGTCATCACCAATGAAAGAAATGAATTGATTCCTACAAGGACATCACCAGATGGAGAGTATCCATGGAAACTGGAAGCTCCACAAAGCCACTTGAAAAGATCGCTTTTCGTTGCCATTCATCGATTAATGTTGGATAGGTTAGCCGAAAAGGATTATTATTGCTTTATAGATGGATATTCTGGCTTTAGMCAAGTTGCTGTAACATCAAAGGATCAAGAGAAGACAATTTTTACATGTCCATTGGCACCTTTGCCTTTAGAAGATGTCATTCGGTCTATGTAATACTCCAGCAATATTTCAAAGGTGTATGATGGCCATTTTCACCGATATGGAAGAGGATATCTTGGAGATATTTATGGATGATTTCTCTGTCTCTAGACAAACATTTGAGGATTGTTTAATGAATCTGGAAAGAGTTTTGGAAAGATGTGAAGAGACAAACTTGGTCTTGAATTGGGAGAAATGCCACTTCATGTTACCACAAGGAGTTGTGCTAATCCATCTCTACAATTAAATTTTTAGACTAGAGTTTAGCTCTTAGGGTTCTCTTCGACAGAAGAAACCACCTTAGTTAGCTTTACTTCAGTTTGTAGTTTAGATTAAATAAAGGGATGAAAATCAACTGTCTCTTAGTGTAACCTTTCTTCATCTTTAATCAAAAGCTCTCTTACATTTCAATGTAATTAGTTTCAAACTTTGGTAGAACAACAGAGTTTTTATGTGAGTTCTGAGTTCTATATTCTTCTAAAAAGTTGCGATTTTATCATCTAATTCAAGGGTAGAATACTTGACAAAGCTAGCTGCCCAAGATTAAGGCTGTCCAAGCTTTTATTGAGTAAACTCCTTGGAGATATTAAGGAATCCATTTGAGGTTTAAGAAGCCAAAAGCTTAACCTCAACATTTTTGGAACTCAACATTAACAAGAAAGTAACTAAGTATCATAGCCATAGACATATGATTTGGGTATGAAGTGAAATTTGCAAAAAAGTTGCTAAGGGTTAAAGGAATAACAATCTCTAAGTCTTCAATGACTTATTACTACAACATTTTAGTACCTGGCAAATATAAGGACACTTATCTCATGAGCAAGAGATCCTACAGCATTACAAAATTGTTGGGAATATTATCATAGAAATATGATCTATTCTACTACATCTCCTATATCTGAACTACAAATGGCTTCATGTAAGGCATTTCGTGAGACTGCTTATTAGTGCTATAGCATCTAGAATTGACTCTAGCTTTTGATTGTTGCCACCGACTTTTTACAACTTTCTTCCTTACATTCATTTAATTTTACTTCCTTAATTTTACATTTATTTACTTGCTTTCAGTCATTACTTATCAGTCATCCCCATTAACCATCCCTCGCTATTGCTACAACATTTTAATTACTTTTATATGAAGTTATAGTTTTCCTTTCAATTAATTTTCTCGTGTATCGACACCCTACTAATTCTTACTACTTTTGGGCTGCATATACTTGCGTGTGTGTTAGTTTAAAAGCAATTAGATTAGAATTCAACAAGTTTTTGGCCCCATCCATTACCGGGGATAGGCAGCAATGAAGCCAAGTTGTGTAAATTATTTTACTTTAACAATTGTTAATCTTTTTCAGATATCATTTACATTTGGGAATGCTAGTTTATGAAAACGAGAGCAAAACCTAAATCACAAATCCCTGAAACATTTGTCCTTGATAAAGACCATGAGAAAATCATCAAAAAAGGAAGAAAAAAGTTAAGCATTGAAGCCCAGCAAGCAAATGGAGCAAAACAACACAATAATAACCCAGCTCAAGCTAATGCTACAGCATTATCAGATGACAGGAATCATGCTAGACGAGAATATGTTATGCTAGTCTTGCACGATCTAAATCCTAGCATTATGGGGCATGAAATTGAAGCCCAGTAGTTTGACCTTAAACCAGTTATGTTCCAAATGCTACAGATGGTTGGCTAGTTCAGTGGAATAGCACTAGAGACCCTCAATTGCATCTAAGATTGTTCAAGGAAGTGAATGATTCATTCCAGCTTCAATGCGTTTCAAAGGAAGCACTTTCAATGAAAATATTCCCTTTTTCTTAAGAGATAGAGCAAGAGAATCTTAGACTGACCTAGCAAATTTTTTTTTTTTTTGATGAAATACTTTCCACCAACAATGAGTGCAAAGTTGAGAAACGGAATCATCTCATTCCAACAACATGCTGATGAAACCTTGTATGAAGCATGGGAAAGATTCAACGAACTGCTTAAAAATACCCAAACCATGGCAACCAATACTAGATTCAAATAGAGACATTCTATAATGGACCCAATGCTCAAACAAGAATAGTGGTTGACGCTTCAGCAAATGGATGTTGTCATACAATGAGGATTCAATATCTTGGAGACAATAGCAAACAATAACTACTAGTGGATGACAACGAGAATGACAATAGCAAAGAGAGTGCAAGTGGTACATGAAGTTGATGTTTTTACTGCACTATCAATATAAGTTGCATATTTAACCAATATGCCGAAAAACATGAAATTGCTTCCTTCAAAAATGCCACAAAAATCTATCGTTAATTGTGCGTATTATGGAGACCCACAAACTTTTGATAACTGCCCATCTAATCCAGAGTTTGTATGTTATGTTGGGAATTTCAACAAGGGGGCAATCCATTCTCAAATACTTACAATCCTAGATGGAGCAGCTGTAACATCCCGGATTTTACTTTTATAAATATTTATTTAATCTCGTGAAATTGTGCCAACTAGGGTTGGACATTTTATATGTGGTCAATATTTTTTAAATCGTACGTTTAATAAGTGCGAAAATATTGTCCGTGTTGAATAAGAATTATCATTAGTTAAAAGCTCGACTCGTGGGGCTAGTTATTATTAGTCGAAAGTTGAGTTTTTATCGGAGGAAGCCCGTAGTTTGAAATTACGGATTTATGGTCAGGATCTGTAAGATAGACCTACGGGTTGAGTTTGTGGCCCAATGAAAATAATAAAATAAAATAAAATAATAAATAATTTTAAAAAAAAGGAAGAGAGAAACAGTAAACCCCTAGGCCTGCTCTTCTTCTCCTTCTTTCTTCTGCTTCCCTTCTAGCGCCGCGGCCG
Source organism: Rhazya stricta (assembly GCA_001752375.1). Lineage (NCBI taxonomy): Eukaryota > Viridiplantae > Streptophyta > Magnoliopsida > Gentianales > Apocynaceae > Rhazya > Rhazya stricta. The sequence continues at coordinate 1,941,971 of MEJB01000011.1, read as the reverse complement.
CGCGCACTCTCCCACCATTTATCTCTTTCCTTCCTGCCGCCCAGCGCGCCGCACTCTCCACCATTATCTTCTTCTCCTTACTGCCGCCGCGGCATCCCTTGCACTCACCACCTTCGTCCCCCTACAGGATCCGGCAGCTCGTCGTGGTTTGCGCAGGCTTCTCCTTCTCCTTCTTCCTCCCACGCGGCGCTTGAAGCGGCCACTGTGCACGGTTTTGCGGCATTCGCATGAGCGCGTCCGCTGTCGAACGGAGAGCGCGTCG
>MEJB01000011.1:1909803-1939165 GCA_001752375.1 Rhazya stricta | reverse complement strand
CGGGAAGTTCCCGGTAAGCGCGTAAGTGAGGACAAAACGTGCCGAAAAAGATTCGTGATGGTTTGTGAGGCCAGTCCATCAAATCTAATAACGTACCGACCCAGTGTAGCAGGGCGGGGCGTTACAGCAACATTCAAATCTGGGAATCCTTAAATAGTTGCACATCCACATACCTTCGGTCAAAGAATTGTAGAAAATGCCCATTTATGTCAAATTCATGAAAAAATTCTTATCAAAGGAAAGGGTGTTAGGAGAATTTCAAATAGTAGCATTGACCAAGGAATGCACATCAGTTTTGTAGAACAAACTGCCTCCAAAACTAAAGGATCCTGAAAGCTTCACTATACCATTTCAATTGCGAATTCCTACTATAACAGAGCATTGTGTGATCTAGGGGGAAGTAGTAACTTCATGCCCACGTCTATTTTCAAACAGCTCAGGATTGGAGAGGCAAGACCAACCACGGTCACTTTACAGTTGGTAGACCATACACCTTGAAGGAAAGATTGATGTTATCTTGGTTCAAAAGTAATTTTCGACTATGAAGTTGACAAAGATGTGCCAATAATTTTGGGGAGACCCTTCCTTGCCACATAGAACCGTGACCAGATTGAGAATATGCATGGACTGCCGGAAGCTCAGCAAAGCTACAAGGAAGGATCATTTCTCTCTACYTTTCATTGATCAGGTGTTRGTCAGACTTTCAAGGAAAGATTATTACCACTTCCTTGACGGGTACCCTAGGTACAACCAGATTGCTATAGCACCAAAAGACCATGAGAAAACCACATTTACTTGTCATTATGGAGCGTTTGTATTTCGAATGATGCCTTTTGGGCTCTGTAATGCTCTAGCAACATTTCAAAGGTACGTGATAGCAATCTTCATAGATATGGTGGAAAAGACTTTGGAAGTCTTCATGGACAATTTCTTTATTTTGGTTGAAACATTTGATGAATGTTTGGATAATTTGGAAAGAGTACTAAAAAGATGTGAGAAGACCATCTTGGTATTAAACTAGGAAAATTGCCACTTCATCGTTCAAGAAGACATTGTATTAGGATATTGGATTTCAAATGAAGGAATGGAAGTGGACAAGCAAAAAATTGAAGTCATTCAAAAGCTACCCCCATTATCCAATATGAAAGGAGTCAGAAATTTTCATGGACATGCCAGTTTTTACAATAGATTCATCAAAGACTTCTCAAAAATTTCAAAGCCTTTATGTTCCTTGCTATAGCTTAACATTCCATTCATTTTTTATGTGTGACGCGAATAATTATGCCGTAGGAGCAATACTTGGCAACGAAAAAATAAATTGTTTCATCCTACTTAGTAGCAAAACCCTCAATGAAGCACAACAATATTGGACAATCACTTAGAAGGAATTGCGTGCTGTAGTAGTTGTCTTTGACAAGTTTCGAGCTTATCTGGTAGGAACAAAGGTGACTGTATTTGCTGATTGCCCAGCAATCAAGTACCTGATTTCAAGAAAGATGCTAAACCAAGGTTGATAAAGTGGGACAAGAAAGGAACTGAGAATCATGTGGCTAATCACTTATCCAAACTGGAAAAGGAAGAAAAAGATCCTCAAGTGCATGAACATAGTCAATTATTTAGTCATTGGGATAAAACCTTCTAAATTAAGCAAGCAATAGATAAAGATATTCATTCATGATGTGAAATATTACAATTGGGATGAACAATTTCTGTACAAGTTTTGTGCAGATAAAATTCTAAGGAGATGCGTTACTGATGATGAAGTCCAGAGTTTGCTACAGCATTGTCACACAGTGCCATATGGAGAACACTTTGCAGGAACTCGAATTGTAGCTAAGATACTCCAAACTAGTTATTATTGACCCTCATTGTTTAAAGATGCCTATGAGTTTGTTAAGTCTTGTGATAGATGCCAGTAAGTGAGAAATATTTCCCAAAAACATGAAATGCCACTGATCAATATTTTGGAAGTTAGGTTTGTTCCCAACTCTTTTGGAAATCACTATATTCTAGTTGCTGCGGATTATGCGTCCAAATGGATGGAAATTGTAACATCCCATTAATGATGCTGAGGTACTGTGGTCAAATTCCTTTAGAAGAACACTTTCACAAGATTTGGTACACCAAGAGCTTTGGTCAGTGATGTAGCACATTTCTGCAATAAGATGATAGAGAAAGTTTTGCAAAATAGTGGGTAAGGTTTAAAATTGCTATAGTATACCATCCCTAGATTATAAGTTCGAATTATTTCAATATCAAAAGAATATTCAGACAGAAGTGCCTGCCATCTAATAAATCGTTTATTCTCTGGCTTAGAAGGTAAATTATTTCGTACAAAAGCCTTTAGATGAGTATTATCAATTCTTAATAAGAATTTTTTAGGCAATAAAAAATAGTAAAGTTTTTGACAACTTTTAATGACTGCCAGTAATTCTTTTTCATTTGTATGATATCTAGTTTGGGAATCATTAAAGGTTCCTGAACAATATCCTCATTACTTTTTGCAAATTTTTCTTTATCATCTCCAACTTTGTCATAATATATCTTTCTTAAAACTCCACTCCAACAATAATCAGAGACATTTGTTTCTAGAATTAAGTTATCATCATCCCTAGGTAAATATAATTTAGTGAGATTTTTACATTTATCTTTTATTTTTCTGACCTGATCTTCTAAATAAGGATTAAACGAAAATATCATATATTCTTTAATAACTCTTGAAATGGCTTTCTGAGTTGTACCAAATTATGAATAAAATCTAAGGCGTAGTTTAATATGCCTAAGAAACTTTGTACTTGTTTTTTATCTTGTAGTATCTAGAAAGGCTGAATTTTTTTCTAATATATGGTTTTGTAATTTTATTTCTTTTCCATCTATCTACATGCCTAAAATCTCTATTTCTTCTTGTAATAATCTAGCTTTCCATCAGAAAGAGCTAATCCATTTTGGAGACATAAATCAGCGAATGTATCTAAATGTTTTAAATAAGAGGTAATATCATTAGAAAGGATTAGTATATCATCAACATGAACATAGATAAATCATAATCTTTAAAAATATTATCCATTTTCCTTTGAAATATTTGAGGGGTGTTCTTTGAACCAAAAGGTATAACTAACCATTCGTATTGTCCTTGTGGTATTGAGAAAGCAGTATATTGAATACTATCTGGATGCATCTTTATTTGCCAAAATCCACTCTTACATTCAAATTTAGAGAATATTTTCTTATCTCTAGTCTAATTTATTAGACTTTCRTTATGTGGCAGAAAATATCCATCAAAGATTGTATTATCATTTAACTTTTTATAGTTAATAACCATTCTTGCCTTATTTCTAACAATTTCTGCATGGTTTCTAGCCATAAAGCTGGGGAATTATGGGGAGATTTACTAGGTCTAATTAATTTTAAGGCTAGTACTTCTTTTATCTATTTTCTGAATTCATGTTGGTCTTCAGGGTTATACCTCATAGGTGTTACTCTAATAACTTGTTTTTATCTTTCATTCCTAACCCAACTTCGATATGGTTTTTATCCCAAATTGTAAAAGGGTTATCAGAATAACATAGTCATAATATATTATTAATCTAMTCTATGGATAGCTCTAATTGATTAAAATGAGCTTGTAGTAAAGGGGTTTCTTTTGGAAAAATCGATTTTTTCTTATATCCTATATCACCCCGCTGGGCTATGTGAGGTTTAAAGCTAATAGGAAATCTTTCTCCATAAGTTTAATATGTTTAACAATAATTAAATGCTTACAGGGTGTTTTAAAAGTAACCTGATAGAGTGTGGTATCAAAGGTTACTTTATGGAATAACTGAAGAAAATCATTCCAAAGTAAAACATTTGTTCTTTATTATGAAAATAAAATGGAGGACATTTAATTAAACATGATTCTAATATAACTATCGGGCATAGGATTCCTTTATTAAGATGAATATAATTATGGGAAATATCTCATCCTATCATATGGGGTAAATTTTGATGATATTTTGTAGGAAAATAGTTTGTTTTACATAAGCAAGCTCCTGATCCACTATTYATGTAGGCTGCAAAATATTCTGCCTTGTAATCTTTATAAGTAATTCCTATAGGAATATATAGTGTACGAGCTAGTCATCTAGGCATGTAGATGAGTCATCATTTGGATGTTATTTTGAGTCTATAAGGAGTTATCTAGTAAGGTAAATATGTTATACCTAACATTGTTTCTAGTGTATCATTATATCCTTCATTTTCTATTAATAATCTAATAGGAATAGTTTTGTTTCCAAATCTTAATATAGTTTCTATTGCTTCATCTATTTCATGTATTTCTCCATTAAATTTTGAATATTGGTGAGGATTTTGGAGTTTATATCTTTGAAGATTATGACATAATTTATTGCTAATGTAATTTCCATTAGCTATGGTATCTATCAACATATTTATTTCAAAGAATGTTAGTCCATTGAAATATTCTYCTCTTATCTTATAAATTTTTAAGGAATCATTCTTTGCTATTAAAGGTAAATTATCTCTATAAGAACTAGATCATTTAGGAGGTCTACTAAAAACCCATGTACCTGTGAATGATAATCTAGGGGGAATTTTATCAGCTACCATTGAGGGTTTTGGTAGCAAATCTAATTGTAGAGGTATTTCCTCTATTTCTTGTATCCTTGGTAGACTAGGGGTTTGAATCTGACTTACCTTATTAAACAAATAAGGGAATTCTATATTATTAGATATCGCATAAGAGATCATGTAAATAATTGAATAAGGTCTATTATATTGATGGAAAAATTCTTTTCTCTTAAAATCTTATTAAAACCTTGTACTATTCTGAAGTAATAGAAGATTGTTATTACAAATACTCATTCCTATCTAAGCTAATTTTTCTTTGTTTTTCAATTCAAAAATTTCTATCATTACCTACCTTTAAAACCTTACACCTAGAGGTATAAAACAAAACTAGGCTGTGCTAAGTAGGCACAAGTGTCCTATACTATTCCTAGGTATAGGTACACTTGTTCCTAGTATCATTATTACATGAAGGATTTTTCTTTTCTCTTCATCTTTCCTTTCTTTCTTTCTTCTTCAGCACTTTCTTTCCTCCTCAACCAATTTACCCCATCTCACTCTCCATTCTCTTACTTTCTCTATCATATATGGTTATGCCTTATTTCTTACTCCTCACCTTTGCATCTCTTTTAGTTCCTTAAGTTTTGTAAAAGATAATATGAGCATAGTTGGTAATTTTATTTTCTTGGGGAATTATTGACTCATAATTGAATATCTTAGAAGTAGAAAAATGTTATTAGATTTCTTGTATGATTAATAGTTAAGTTAAATTGAAAAGGATGACATTGCATGTGTATTTACTAAAATGTGTTGGCGTAAATGCTTAATGTTTGATATGACATTAAACCACTCAAGAATTAAAATAAAGAGTATGATGTATGATTGAAGAGCTGGTTGTTTAGGAACAAATTAAGACAAGATTCATGGAAAAAGTCCTAGTAAATTGGGAGATATAAGCTAATAACTAAACACTATCAGTTTAACCGGTAAAATCAGAATGCTACTGTTTAGTTCAACTGCAACTTAATTGTGACTTTAAATAATGAGTGCTATAATAGATGGAAACTTCATGATCTTAGGAATATTTTAAGCTTGATTTCACTGAAATGTATTCCTAGCACACAAAAAAGATCAAATCTTTTACTTTGTCAGATTAAATGAGATTGAGCTGGAACCTGCCCTCCCTTGTGATTCCAATRAAGCCTGGGAGTTACATGAGAAATTATGAATCCTGTGATGTACCTATATAGATTCCTTGAGATCTCATAAATGTTTTGCAATTATATTGAGAGGTTTTCTCCTATTAGATCCCAAGTTATGGCTAAAATACTCTAGACTGTCTGATTAGCACAAGAAAAACAAGACCCTATTGTTCCAGGTTCATTGCAAGCTAACGATGATTCAAAATTGTGAATTTCATATATTCCTAGAACCTCTAAGTCATAGGAATAATTTTCAATAGGTCTTGCTAAGAGATGAATTTTAGAACCCAAGATACGCTTAATTTACTCAACGCTGCTCGTTTTTGCACAACATTGTCACGAATCAAAATTCTGTGAATTTCTACAATTTGATATGGTCCTAAATGGTAATGAATCTTGTGTGCATACATTCAGGGTCTTAGGAAGGTATTACAATTGGAATCATGGAAATAATCCACTAAGAATCCGAGATATGTACTTTTTACCGAAACCCAACAACTTAGGTTAAAAGCTGTTTTTTTAAGCCTCTGACATAAATCTATGATTAAATTTTGAAATCTTATTCCATGACACAAGCAGCTCTCACTAGAAAAACATAGACTAACATGAATAATTATGATCGTAGGGAGGATAATCAAGGAGGTTAGTTTAATTCATGGATGCCAGGTGAGTCCTTCCATTTTATAAACTTCCAAAATACATGGTTTTGTTCATCGTACTCTAGAGATATGTTTCAAGTGTTCTCTAATATTTTTACATGAGTTCCTTGATTTTCTATTCTTCCAAAAGTATGTGATTTATTTAGTTCGATAAAGATGTTTTAAACATCTTCAATGCTTTGAAAAGCTTAGAAATGAAGTTTTATATTCTTTATGCATTTCATGATTTTGAACATACTTCCAAGGCTTTTATGTGATATTGCATGACATGAATGATTTTGAATCACTATTGAAAAGATGTGAATCTTGATAAGTTCTAATATGAGCTGCCTTATGGGCAACCACGACTTGTCGAATATATACTTTATATGGCATGTCTATGAAGTAAGAGTACTCTTATTACTATAGGATGAACCAGTACACAAGAAAAGGGCTGTACTAGGATGGTCACCAATAGGAGCAGCTCTTGATCGTTAGACAATAGTGATCACTGATAGTTTATTATGGGAACAATATCTGGAAGCGKGCTRGGACCGCGACTAGCTATTCAGTTGATCTTGGCACAGATACCTAGACTTATTTAGGACTATTCACACCTACTTGGAGTCAAATCAGGGTCAGCAAATTTGAAGATTATCTTAGCTAACCGGTAACAATTTATTGATTGTTTGAAGTGAGGTTGGAACTCGCACGATACAAAGTAAAGCTGGTAATTAACCCTCATCAGTCCTATTTGGCAATTGATGTTGCCTTGGGAAATTTGATGATTTTTACTTGATACTCATGACTTGAATATTATTCCTATGACATTCTTTGATTTTAAAATGTTTATGGCTTTAATTTGTTTCTTAATAATACTCATATGATACCTTTCCTATTACATTATCTTCCACATTTGCATTTTAATTTGCAAGTTTTCTTCATATTTTAATCATAAAATTGTTTCAATTGGCTTGTGTAAACTACATCACAGACACAGGATCACTGAGTATTACTCACACATTTTAAATGTTTTCTTTAGTGTCTATGTGAATTGAAGGATTTCCTACCTACTAGGCGATTAGGTGAATACATAGTACGCTGTGAACTCTAGATAAAAGCTTATTTTGATATCATCTATATATACATTGAAATAGTAGTAGCTTATAGTGCTAATGAACAATTTGTAACAAGCTATATATATGGTAATGAGCAAGACATAAATGAGAAGTTCTGGAAAATCTTGTCATTGTTGAGAGACAGACGACATCTCATAAATCGTCCCAGTGGAACTTACGGGTCAGCTGGGGCATCACATAGTAGGCCTTACTAAGGCAGAACTATACAAATTTGAATAACATGGATCTCAATGCAAGATTTGTAGCACTCATTGTTGCTCAATTTGTTCAATGTCGATTGGGGAGAGAAAACACAATTGTGATCGAGTTCTTACTTACAAAGTTTTGAAGTATAAAAAGATTAATTTTGGCATATGGTTGCTTATTGACGCGGAGTTTTGAGGACTTTGAGGTAGATCTAGATGATGAGACTTTTGTCCTTAGGAGATGGTTCTTAAGGACCATAAATATTTGAGCAATAAAAATAAAAAGAAAAAAGTCACAGGAATATTCTAACAGTCTTGATAATGATGAAGTCGGGCATAGTTGAGAAGATGGAGAGCAGGCAAAAGATTTCTAAGAGAACTTTCAAAAAGCTCAAAAAGGAAGTGAAAGAAAATTTCAAAGAAATCAAAAAGATGATCAAGCAATGCATGTCATCCGAGATAAAAGCCCTTAGTTATACAGAGAGAATCCCAGATTTGAGTAGAGAAGAAGAGGAAAAAGCTGAACATTGAGATCATTCTTTTCGATGATGCCTTATGTAAAACAATATTTTAACCTAGTTATTTTTAATGTCTTTGTTGAACAATATTTCGTTTTATGGATGATGTTTATTTATTAACTTTTTTTGGATGATATATGTTTCATAATTGATTTTTATATATATGACGACCCTCCTCCCCTAGGTTCTATTACGGCAGTACGAGTGTTGCCTGCCTCTCGGTAGTCAATACAGTTAAACATTCAAAGCAACTAAAATCCATGCATAGAACACAAACATCTCATTATATTCAGAATCTTACAAAATTTACATTCCCAAATATACAGAACTAAATTTAACAATAAGATTCCCAAAAACATGGGTGTATAGCTCTCATATGACATTATAGACATTCTAACCATTACACATGATTAGAAACCTTCAAGCTTCACAAAATCTTTATACATTACAACTCTTCCAAAGTTGAAACTCATCTAAGTCTTGAAGTCACTTAACCTCTCTAAGCATCTGCATCTATCACTAAAACATGTGAAAATTGAGTAAGCAAGGGTCAGTGAGTCCCGTGCAGGTGTGACAATATACAATTTTAAGAAAAAATTATTTAGAAAATGTGGCATTTCAGTTCCAATAAGAAAAGATCAAATCACCATTGAAAACCAATATCTCTGAAGAACTCAGTGCTGCAACAGAATAAACAAGCAAAGTTAAAAAAATATTTAATTCCAAGTATAGAGTAAAGAGAATCGAACCTTAATCGTAAGAGATTTAATCTAAGGGTCGAGATATACCAACCCTATCTCTTTATGTACGCATGCGATTTACAACTGAATCCTATGAACAATAACAAGTAATTCGGCTAGGCATAGCTATAGGAGTCGATCGACTGCGAATTAAACCTTCTAACCAAGCGTACGAGCATCTAGCAATTACCATGGCTCCTATATGGCGCAACCGTCTGCCTGAACGAACCTGACTCACTATAGATATGATCCATCGATTTTGACCATTTGGCAAATCCTCCAATCTCAATAAGTCCAAGGGCCCATCATGGATTAATCTCTGAGTCCACTTAGGATTTATGTTACCTAATCTAAATTGTCATAGATACGATTCATTAGATAATGATGATCTCTTCTTATTTTTATTCCTACTATATTCAATCTCAGAATTATTTATTTCACTTCTAACATGATTTATTTAAAAGAGACTTCCATATATGTTTCCTTAGCATATAAATATCCCACTTCTATTGATTTTGACACCAGAATGGAAATCAACATAATATCCTTGAAATAATAATTTCAATATTGAAATCAAATTCTTTCTCAAACTAGGAACATATAAAATGTCTTCCAAAAATAACATCCTATTAGAATCAAAACATAAATGAATAACTCACATTATTTCAGCACATACCCTTGCTTCGTTGCACATAAGCATCCTAATGCTCTACTTGAGCTAGAGTCCTTGTTCTCCTTCACCTCTGTAAGAGTTACAAACATGATCAGTGGCTCTAGAATCCACTATCCAAGAGGTTGAGGATCCAACCAAAATGATGGATTCTAAATAAAGAGCAATACTTATTATTTTGGCCTTGAAAGCTAGTTAGTCTTTCTTCCAGTGTCCCTTCTGCCCATTTTTGAAGCACTTTCCTTTAGGCTTAGCATTTTCTTGACCCACGCCAGGCTTCTTATCTTTCGCATTTGCATTGTTCTCTCCCTTCTTCTTCTTGAAAATTTCTAGCCTTGCGCCCATTCTTAGAAGAAGGCGCAGAATGAGTAACCACAACCTTTGAAGTAAGCTCCGTGATCTTCTCTGCCGCCTTGAGCTCTTTCATGAGCTTCATCATATTCATGTTTATTTTGTTCATATTGTAATTTTAACTTGAACTGTTGAAAAGAATCTGGCAGAGTTTCTAAGACCATGTCAATCTGGCTCTCAGGGTTGATCATAGCTCCTAAGACCTGGGCTTCCTTGAAGTAGGCTATCATTTTGAGCAAGTGCTCTCGAACCGATGCCCCCTCAGCCATCCTAGTGTTCATAATTGCCCTTAGAGCTTCCTACCTTGCGCACCGGCTCTTATCAGCAAACATGGTTCACAATGACAAATCCATGTCATACACAGTTGGTATGTGCTCGTGCTTTGACTATAACAAACTGGACATAGAGCCCAACTTATAATACTGAGCCATTTCGTCGGCTCTATTCCAATCCGCCTCAGCCTGGCATTCTTGGTCAGTGGAATCCTCTCTAGTCTCAAGATAGTTGTTGGTAAAACATACTTGTACCTTTCTGCAGTGAGCACAACGTTTAGGTTCCTCTTCTAGTCCACATAATTAGCCCTAGTGAGCTCATGTTCCTTGAGCATAATACTCAGGAGACTGAAAAAACCTTCACTAGACATTTTTGTAAAACACGAATAATGTAATTTTAGTGTTTTTTGGTACATAACAAACAAATACTGCACATAAGCTTCCAGTCCACATAATTAGCCCCCGCGAGCTTATACTTCTTGAGCATAATACTCAGGGACTAAAAGAACCTTCACCTGACATTTTTGAAAAATGTGAACAATGTAATTTAGTGTTTTTTGGTACATAACAAACAAATATTACACGTAAGCTTATATTATATCATGATAATAGATTAACTATTATCAATAATATTATCTATACGAAGAATATCAGTTCTCTAAGTTAAGTGTATAACCACCACAAACTAAACTCCCTTAATAGGAAACAACCCAAAGAATAATTTTGTCTAGAGGCCAGCCACTACCTTCATCTCCTACGGATAATCTTACATTATCACCACCAACTATAGGTTAGCTGATGACAATACGTATCCTAGGTTTTAATTATGCCTCTTCTATTAGATTTGGATACTTGTGGAGTGCCCATCCTATTGAGGATCATGCTCAGAATGACACGAGGGTACCCACGATCTCTAATTTAAGGTGTGATGGAAGCCATGGGGTAATTGAAACCCCTCTCCTATTTAATCTTTTAAAATAAGGGTTTTAATAAAACATTTTTAAAGTTCCTTTAACATATAGTAAAATATATAAACTTATATACCATTGAAGAGTAATCCACAAGTTTATTTTACATTTTGTAGATTAACCTATTAAAATGCCTAATTATGGAATATACAAGTTTATTCTTACTTTCTATGTCAAGGATGATAACCTTTGGAAAAGTAACTCATAAACAAATTCATAATTTTATTAGGTTTGATAAAAACATTTTATCTCAATTTTAATTCAATCTTGTTGGAAGCAATCCTTACGAATTAACATGCTTATGATCAAGCTTTATAATAGAAAAGGCATAATAATTTAATTACATACTTATCTATTCATTATTCCTAATCACATAGATTAAATATCACATAAGAAASTCTGGACTAACTTTAAATGTGATGTTATTTAATCATAAAGTGGTTCCATCCTTTATTACTTATTTCATGCAATTTATCACAACATAATCTAATTGCAAAATAAATAACATTCACAATGATTTCACAAAAACCCTAAGAGCTACAAAATTTACATAGCAAACAATCTTGTAGTTTCTTCTTTGTTCTTGTATGGAATGGAGCAACTGTGTCAAAGCTGCCCATAAAATTTTAGCAACCTTTTCAGCCAAGGTGTAAAAACCCTTGGTGTGGCTGAAATTCTGTCAAGACTAGGGAGATTTCGACCACCCTAGGGCTTCCCCTTATGAGGCTGAATTCCTAATCTTTTCTTGGGCCAGGTCTCAATTCCTTTTATTGTCTCTAATTTAATCCCTAACTCATTATTTAATTAATTCTTTACTTGGATCAACCTAAGTAATTAATTAAATATTCAATGGACTTATTTTAAGCCCTAAGTGCAATAAATATGGACTAAATTGAATAAAATAATATCTTTTATAAACTGAGTTCATCTTTAAAGCCTAATTGTACAAGTAAGTAATCAGGTAATATTGAGCTACCCAGGGGACCAAAAAACAAATTATTTATGACTACTAAAATGACCAAAATACTTTTACTACCTAATAGCTATATCTCTTCATTTTAAGTGTCCCATTATCACCATATGGATACACTGACCCCATAAACAATATTGCATTAGTATAATCTTCGACTTACAAGTGAAATGATGAATATACCTTTTTGTGTAACACCCATCAAAGAGGAATAATGTACTAACACAATGACATCTACCATCATTAGATTTCTAGTCCGACAATCCATGACAACCACTAATGTCCTTACTCATCACTAGGAGCAATCCAGAAGTAAACATTCTAAAATCACATTCACAAGGCCCTGGATCATTTGATTATCCTTTGGACAATCACCACAGGATGATTTATTCTTCACAAAGTGAAGCATATAAACTATCTTCTATCAGTTTGCTTATTTAATTAGATATTATATTCCCAACAAAAAGGTTATTAATTTACAAAAGGATCTCACCAATAGTATATCAAAGAACATAGCTTTAGGCTTCTAGACCACCAACTAGCACTTGAGTACTAGGATATTATCCACATAGTAGCAATGATATTCTGGTTTCTACAAGGATAGTACTTTCACATAAACTAATATCACAAGTCCTATTCTACATATATCAAATACGCTTGTGCAATTGCAGAACACACTGCCCGCTGACTAAAGCAAATCATTCACCATTAGAATCCATTGCACAATGATCTTATCATGAGAGAATTGCCAGTTCTACCCTTTACTTAATTGCTTGGACTTATACCAACGAAATATGCAATTCAATGTATGTAACAAAATGGAATAGATGGAATTAATCTTTTATTGCAATTTACAGAACTACATGGTCTTTAAGGAATACTATTCTAACACATCAATGGATGATAAACATTAAAACTATACATTAAACACCTTTAAGTACCTACTTACATTAAAAGTTGGAAAATATTTAGGCCATCATGAGCTTTTCATCAACTACAAAATCTAAATCATTAAATTGACATACTTCYATGCATAACGAAGTTGTATCTACATAACTAACATACTTCTTTATATGCATAGCAAAGTTGTATCCATAGAATAACTGTTGTGTTACTTATATCAGATTTCAACCTTGGTGAGGACAACCACAAACTTCGAAACTAACTAGCTTTATAAATTTACTAATAATCAAGCTGCTTAAGACCACATTCAAAGGGCTAACAACTTATATGTTGTCTAGGAATTAGGTATTTCTAGTGAGTTTTAGGAAACAACAAGAGAAAARGAGTGAGAGCAACGAAAGAGGAAGTAAAAGGCCAAAAAAGGGCTAAAAACATTCTGAAGAATCTGAAATTCCACTTCAATATGCTGAAATTGTTGGTACTTGCAAAGTAAGAGATAATTAGCATATTTATTCATGATATAGGGTCAATATTGTAACCAAATTCACCTTCCAACAATTAGTCTTTCTTTTCTGGTACTTTCTTGTGCAGGAGTTAAAACGGCAGTAAGTAGAGAGAATAGAAAGAATGTCAATGCTTGAAAAATAAGGTAGAGAAGAAGAAATAAGAAGAAGCTTAGTGAGGTGGTGACCAGCAATGAAGGAAAAGAGAGGTAGTGATTATGAGTTGGCAAAGGAAAAGATGTGAGGTGGTAGAAATGGTTTGATGACCAAAAGTAAGAAAAATGTATAATAAAGAAGGATAATGGCAATAAAATAGTGGTAAGAGAAGAGATAAGAAAAATAAAAAGAAAATGATAAATAGAATTTCCTAATATTAAATATTACTATTATTGTTATTATTATTATCTTAAACAATTCCATTGTTTGCTTTCTTATAATAAAAGATTATTGCTCGAATTCCTTCTAACCAACAAACAAACTATTATTCGATTATTTAAAATAATTTGTAAATATATAACGAAATAATTAATCAAGAAATATTATAATTTTGAAACTTTTTAACTTGTCAGTGTCTCAACTTTTCACATAATCACGTTTTATTGAGATTCCATGATAAGGGATAATAGTTGAAAATGTGTAGGGTTTTAAAATATGTCTTTGTGAAATTATTTTATTTATGTAAAGTTATGCTTTGTTAGAAAAGAAGCTCTTCAATGGTTAAGAAAAAATTTTATTCAAACCATATGTGACATCCATAGTCGACTACAGTAGTCATCTATGTCACAATATTGTGTACCAATTAAAAATTATCCTCTTTTTTTTTTCTTTTCAAATTTTGCAATGGCGATGAGGCGGCTTGTAGTTGGGCAGCGACAATGAAGACTTGGACATGCATTCTTCTGCCTTCTGTCTCTGGTAACCTGTAGTGGTGAGCACAGAGCAAATTGATCTCTAAGTGGTGATGGCAAGTTTTAGCAGCCCAAAGATAGACCAGCGATGGTGACCATGGTGGTGGGTGCGAGCAGTGGTGGCAATGCCTACGAAGAGGAGCAACGACTACGAAGAGGAGCAACAACCCAAACCTCACAACATGTGATGATGAAGAAGTAGGCAATGATAGCCCTTCCTTTTTTTATGCTTCACTGCCTACACTCCATGCCAAGATCGAAATCGGATGCAAGATGAGGAGCATCAACAGCAATTGTTATACTTAGTGGACTCTCATAGGATTGACCTATCAGACTGCAAAAATGGCATGTAAGTTCCTCAGACATCTTATCCTAGTGCAATTGCGATAGTACAGGATATGGTGAAGAATCAAGCCTTCTAGCCTACAATAGGCATCCCATGATCTTCTAGAGTTCAGCCATATGACTATTAGCAAAAGGTGCTAAAAAAGTTCTTGCATAATTAAGGGCTTCATCTCTACCTCTTCTCTGTAAGATTTTCACAAACTGAAGGCGATGAAGTTTCAATTCAACGTCAGAACCATTTTGTCTAAGTTGATCATGGTTGCTCGTAGCCCAGTTCAGAGCAGGCTCCTGGTTCCGTAATTTCATGATTTCAAGTGTCTGATACATTATGAGAAAGAAGATTTTGCAGCTTGGTTTCTGGTTCTGCCGCCTCATTTACAAAATAAACTCCAAGATCAAATTGRTCATCCTGATAAAAGCGACTGGCAATTATCTAGTTAGCTGTATGGATTTCAAAATCAATATTTCTATAGGCCTTTGATATGTCAGGACTGAATGTTTTCTCAAGCAGCTTCGAGTACTTGCTTAGTGCTACATTTAATTCTTTTTGTGTTGCTTCAAGCTGGCTGAGAGGAATAATTTCTTTCAACTTAGCTTTTAATTCGTTTAGGAAGGATCAAGTTGTGACCAGTGTGAGATACAGTATCATGAATCAACTATATTCTCGAATGGGCTTCTTCTACTTTTACCCCAATTCCTACTACTATTTTCTTGTGATTTGGAAGATGACAACTTTTAGTTTTCTGATAATTATTGAAGAAGATATAGAAAAGTGAGGATCTTCAATTCTCATCTTTGATAAGGTCAAGGCAATGGGAGGCATGCGAGAGTCGACAACAATTCTGTTATGTGAAAACTTGGTTGCAAGTAAACGCTCAAGAGAGGAGAAGATAGGAGAGACTTCCTGATTACTTAAAATGGCTTCTAATCCAGTTTTATTCCATTTTTACCCTTTCTTTTTGGGTTGGTCTGAGTTGGGCTTGGTTTAGGGAAGTCAAGGCCCAAATTTTTCCTTTATTTGAGTTGAGCTTAATTTGGAGATTGGGCTTGGCCAAATAATGGCCATTTTTCTTCTTTTTCCACAATTGGGCTTGGGTCTTTGCGTCACTTCTTTTTTTTTTTTTTGGGGCCATGAACTTGCTGGGCCGGGCATCATTTTTCCCTTTTTTTTCACTGCCTTTTTCTGTTTATTTTTAACTTCCTCTATTCCTTTTTTTTTTTTTGTCACAATCTTTATCTTCGAGCCAAGGAAGGAGGTCATCTTCGACTTCGAGCCAAAGACACCAATAGCAAGGAGGCGCTCCGATTTCGAGCTATGAAGCACTAACTTGGAGCTAGGAGGGTCCATTTAAACCACAACTACTAAAGCCATTGACTTTGAAAGCTTTGACTTTAATCCTTAAATTTCTTCGAGATCCCTATATTCTATATGAAGGTCTTGATTTTAGACCATTGCTCGACTTTGACTTTAAATGATCTATTAAACATTTGACTCTGCTATGAGAAGCAAAGAAAAGGATATATTATTGAAGATAAACTGAACTTAGACGCTTTTCTAAGTTGCCTATATATCCAAAGAAGGAATCAAGTTAAACGTAGTTCATCTATACATAATTTGTATTTGCAGTTTAAGCTCGTGCAATCGAAGAGCAATTTGAAGTTCTGTAGGTAGTTTTAACTCTTATCAAGGAGTAACATGTAGTTTAGGTTCACACACTAAGAAGCATCTTGAATTTTTTTTGACGAGTCATTCAGACAGTTTTAACTCTTATCAAGGAGTAGTGAGTTGTTTAGGCTAGCTCTAAGGAGCATCTTGAATTTTGTTAATGAGGCATTCAGACAGTTTTAACTCTTATTAAGGAGTAGCGTACAGTTTAGGCTCATACACTAAGGAGCATCTTGAATTTTTGTTGATGACCTTTTTTGGAATAACCTTATTTGGCTTAGGTACATTTCTTTTTATTGTTTGGGGTCTTTGAATGAATTTCTTATTTACATATTTCTTTTCATGATTCTTTCGATGTTTCACAACTGTCAAGCCTTCAGAATCATTTTAACTCTTATCAAGGAGTAACATGTCGTTTAGGCTCAAGCATTAAGAAGCATCTCGAATTCTTTTGACGAGACATTCAAATAGTTTTAACTCTTATCACGGAGTAGTGAGCAGTTTAAGCTCGCTCTAAGGAGCATCTTGAATTTTGTTAACAAAGCATCAGACAGTTTGAACTCTTATCAAGGAATAGTGTACAATTTAGGCTCACATAAGGAGCATCTTGAATTTTGTTAACGAGGCATTCAGACAGTTTTAACTCTTATTAAGGATTAGCGTTTAGTTTAGGCTCATACACTAAGGAGCATCTTGAATTTTTGTTGACGATCTTCTTTGCAATAACCTTATTTGGCTTAGGTACATTTCCTTTTATTGCTTTGGGTCTTTGAATGAATTTCTTATTTACATATTTCTTTTCATGATTCTTTCGATGTGTCACAACTGTCAAGCCTTCAGAATTAGAATCGTCATCTTTGCCACCTTCAATATTTTTAGATGGCTTTGCAACCATTTCTGCTACTAGTTTAGCTAATTTGCAAGAAGATTTAAATGAGGGTTTTACGTCGAACTTCATCACATCGAACTGCCCAAATTTGATCTCAACGAAGTGTTCAGGTGATCGTGAGACATACACAATATTTACATTAGTGGATCTTGAGGAGAAAGTGTCTGGAATAAATAATGCTTATTTGATTAGCAGTCTTCTTCTAGCAAAATGCTTGCTTTACAAGCCAATTCCATGACTTTATCCTTAAAAGATGAAGCATTTCTCGATCGGGTGGCCAAGAAGACGATAATATTTGCAATAATTTAGATCTCCCAGCTGTCTTGCTTCTTTTGGTCATTTTATCTCTACTAGTTCAACGATCCTAGGTTTCAACATATCATCAAACATCCCTGAAACGTTAGCATCGAGAAATGGATATGCTTTATTTTGCATATCTTTCAAAGTCATGCGTCTTCTTCCAAAATCTAGAGCAGTATTTACTTTATTTGTAACATGTCTACTTACTTTTGTAGGTATCCTAACAGGCACTGTAGTTGTTGTCATGAATCCATTCATGTCAGACTTGGAAGATGGTTTAGTTGTTTTCTTGAAGTCAAATCTTTCCTTCTTTCATGGCTTAGGCACCGGAACTTCTTGATCTCCAGCGTCGTAATACTGAACTCCATATCATGAACCCAGGTAGCTAATTCTTCGAAGGTTCTTGGCTAGATTCCTTTTAAGATGTATCAATGCATGCCTTGGATGCACATCTTGATTACAGATTATTTAGAGAGACGATCTCTACAAATCCAAGCTCAAACTTCTTCATCGAGTAATGTAATCAATGAGGAGCTCATCTTGCCATTGCTTAGTATGACTGAATTCCAACATACTTAATGTTTGAAGGGTGCTATAAAAGCGGTTGAGCAATTCATGATCAAGTTCGTCCCAACTGTCAACGAATCCAACTGTGAGGTCGATATACTAGTTGAACGCATTTTTTTTTTTTAGAGATCTAACAAATTGCTTGACAAGGTAGTCACCATATGTGATAGCATTGATGCAAGTCTCGGTAAAATGTGCAATATATTGTTTAGGATTTCCCTTACCATCAAATTGCTGAAATTTCAAAATTTGATAGCCTATAGGTATCTTCAAGTTATCAATCCTCTTGGATATGGTTTAGAAAGTRTTAAAGAAGATTTAGTGCTCTTTCATACTTATCGTTGATGGCGCCCATSATAAAATCCTTCAATTGATCAATAGGAATTAATTCATCTTAGGAGACTTGCATGTTGCGGCTTACATTGTATTTTTAGATTCGGCTTTGGTTTGATATTGTACTTGAGCAACCTTGACAGAGTCATCTTGTAATTTCTGGTTGCTTTGGAATAGTTTGACTTAAGTCTCCAGCACCATCGAGGTGATTCAACAATCGAGCAAGTGTGATACCTCACTGTTAGGAATAATTCTGCAAGTCCTTCTACCAATTTGGCTAACTCTGCAATTTATTCTTCAATGGTGGCAGCATTGATCATTATAACTAGTATGATAGATTAAGTTGTAGTAGAATCATCATGACAAAGCTTCTCCAATTGCAAATCTTCTTGGTGAACAACAATTACAAAGTTTGCAGAAGACTGACCATCATCTTGTTTGGATTTTTATGACTTGGTTCTAGCATTCAACAATAACATGGTCATTCTTATGGTAGAGCCGACTCCCTCATTTCTTTCTTGAGGAGGAACATCATTGAATATGGGGTTGGAATATTTATAGATCTGATCGTTTGAGAAGTACTCCTGCATTCTTTTCCAACATAAGATGGCTCTCTACTCCGCATCACATGTCTTACATATGTGGCTGACATGGTTGATTTGGCAATGGTACCAATTGTTGCAGATCTGGAGAGGGTAACCTTCGTAGTTTAATCTTGGGATCTAGATTCTTTGAAATTTTTCGTGAGCATTGCAACTTGATCTCGGGATTTGGATGCTTTGAAATTTTTTGAGGACTTCGCAACTTGATCTCGAGATTTGAAGGGAAATCTGGTGCTCTTTCTTCTGAGCTTTTCTCAGTATAATTTGTGGCCCTTARTATGAATTTTTTGACCTTTCTCTTATGCTTTGACCTTTATTTATAGACAAAGCGAACTTATTTTATTGGTCGAACTCACATACGGAGCGACGTGGCGTCACTTGATTCGCCGAACTCCATCCTTAATTTTCATTTGTTGAACCTTGTCATTCTTAACTTGTGTCATCATTTCATTAATCGAGATGCTATATATTCCCTAATTTTATGAGAGTATTTAAAATTAATTTTTATTTATTTAAATAGATTATGAAAATTTAATTTAACATAATTTTCATATTTACAGACATATTGATGCTTTGGGTACTTCTTTCTCCATAAAAGGTTCCAAAGCTACCATATTATTTTCATCATTAGTATAATTTTCACTGATGCTAGGAAATTTCTTCTAAACTTGAGATCTGTGTACTTATAACAATTTCATCAGAATAATTAATAGGTAATATGTATCTATTTTGTTAATATTTCAATTTGTAGACACTAAATATATTTGCTAATCGAGTACTTAAGTATTGCATTATAATCCTTTGACTTTTATCCTCCTTTCGTTAATAGAATAATTAATATTTTGTAGAATAAAATAAAATTTTATTTGATTAAATGAATGTTTTTTGAACAGATAAATACATCCGATAAATTAATAATTTATTAATTTATCAATTAATTAATACTTATTTAAATTTTAAGTCTAAGAACTAATCAATTTACACCAAATTGTCCGATTCTCAAAGGGAGAAAAATGACATTAAGAAAACTGAATTCCTGGTAACTGAATCCACAAGATATGGTTCTAAATAAATTGCATACTTAATTTGGACTATCTACAAATTTATCTAAGAAAATTTAGATTTTAACGTGTAAAATAAATGAATTATACATTTTAAAAATTATAATTTATTATGATGCATACATCTTAAAAATAAATGAATCATCTTTTGATTTACACCATTATACAATTTAATTATATGTTGGAAAAATTATTGGGAATAAACATAAGAAGTCTTCACTCATGTGTTAATACTTGATTTTAATTGATGATCCATACTTTTGTTTTCATTATCTAATTAATTTTTTTGGAGAAGATAAAATAAATTGTGTTCTTTAGTTTAATATTTCTCTAATATGAACATTCTTATTACAATAATTAAATCGATAGGAAAATAACATTTGGGCGATTTAAAAGTTAAAATATTTGGAGAAGAATTTATGTTTTTCTTTAGATAATGGTTCATGTAATTAAGTTATATAATAATAATGCAATCTTAAAGCTAATAAATAATTTAGTTAAAGATCTAAGTCTCATAAGTCTTTTAAAAGAAAAAAATGGAAAAATATAATATGTGGAGATATAGGAATGTTGATATTAGTTTATTAGGCTAGGTGATGTTGAAGGGAGGAAGGAGAACTCAAGAAGTACGTGATGGATATACATATTAAGATATGAAGAAAGTCTTTTTTTTAATTTCTTAAATTTTTTGGTAATGTTTAATTAAAATTATGTGAAATAAAATTATAATATCACCCCAATGAGGATTCATTATTCTAGTATAGTTCATTTATTTTTCTGCATGTGAGGAACACTATGCCTGTCCTGAAACATAAATAATGAACCAAACCACAAAATACAAGAAATACGAATGTGATTACTTTTCCCTTTCACTTTCCTTGACAATCAAATGAGGTCGAAAGGAAATCTATTACTCTTGTTTTGATTTTTTGCCTTGTTTTCCTTGAACACGCTTAAAACAACATTTTCTTATTTTATATTTTGTATATAAATTTTTTCTTATTCTTTTAAAATATATTTGACGAAATGAATAGGTAAAGTGTTTTTTAAAAATRAAAATAAGAAAGTATTTAGAAGTAACAAAGAGAATAATGATAACTTTTAGAGAGAAATGTTGTAATCGAATTAAAATGATCATAAAAAATCAGATAAAAATTAGAAAAACAATTTAGGACTGCAAACCCTTGAACAAAAATGTTCAGTATTTAAGGGAGTTGTCCATAAATTTAGAACTTTTCTCTATAGAGCTTTTTACAAGCGAAGTCCGCGCCACGCGCGGTGTAGTAACTAGTGCTAGTATATAGAGAGATGACGTCTGAGCCTCAATAGAGAAATTTCCCATTTCGTTTCCTTTCAGATCTAACCCCAAAATCAGATCTCCCCACTACAAATTCATTTTGGGGTTTTCAATTTGTATACACTTTCTAACTGCTCTTTCAGTGTGAGCGAGTTGAGTCATATCTTAGGTTTATTGAAGTTTCTGGGAGAAAATTTGCAATCCGGATACGGAAAATGTTAACCAAGTTTGAGACGAAGAGTAACCGAGTGAAGGGGTTGAGTTTCCATAGCAAGAGACCATGGATCTTGGCCAGTCTCCACAGCGGTGTGATCCAGCTCTGGGACTATCGTATGGGCACTCTCATCGATCGTTTCGACGAGCATGATGGCCCCGTTCGTGGCGTTCACTTTCACAAATCCCAGCCTCTCTTTGTTTCTGGAGGTATTATTTTGTAGTTAAGATTTATTCCTTGACTATGTGATTTTGATTTTCTGCGACAAATCTATAATTATTGAATGAAGTAACCATGGATCAAATTAGTTCGCTTCTTGGAAATACTCTGTCCGGTTGTGTATCAGGGGGATTTCTGATCTGCGATCGGTGGATTTTATTTTTTAGGCTAATATTAAATCTTGTCAGGATAGTGCTAAATTGATCGACCATATCTATCTTTTTAGTTTGTTTCGAATCCTCTCCAAATGTACATCCTTGAAATTCATTTGAGTAATATCCTCTTGGTTCTCTATTGTTAATTATATTATGTGGGTCCGTAAAATCTGGTTTTTCTGTGCTGAGCTGGGCTCATTCTTGCTCTTCTTCTCTGCTAACTGCATGACTAGCACTAATTTTATTTGTTTAACTGATTTGTTGAAAATGCTTTACTCTATCTTCTTTTACTCATTAATTTGATAGAATAATTCAGAGATCCTATTGATTAAGATTGGATTTATTTGTGATGTTTAATCCCTTATGGTCGGATACTTGGAAAATCGGATCTGATGCCTGAACTCAATTTCCAGTTTTTAACTTTTGGTTGTGATGTCATACACCAAAATTCATATTGGACGAAATGGTATGTTTTTGATATATTCTTTCCTTCCTTTTCTGTTGTAGCTCTGCTTATAATCTGGTTCTTGCAGGGGATGATTATAAAATTAAGGTTTGGAATTACAAGTTGCATAGGTGTTTGTTCACCCTGCTAGGGCATCTTGATTACATCCGCACTGTTCAATTTCACCATGAATACCCTTGGATTGTAAGTGCAAGTGATGATCAGACAATTAGAATATGGAACTGGCAGTCTCGTACTTGTATCTCTGTTTTGACCGGGCACAATCACTATGTGATGTGTGCTTCATTTCATCCCAAAGAAGATCTGGTTGTCTCAGCCTCTTTGGATCAGACTGTTAGAGTTTGGGATATTGGCGCGTTAAGGAAGAAAACTGTTTCTCCTGCTGATGACATCCTCCGATTGAGTCAGATGAACACAGATTTCTTTGGTGGGGTTGATGCTGTTGTAAAGTATGTCTTAGAGGGCCATGATCGAGGAGTGAACTGGGCTTCGTTCCACCCTACTCTACCTTTAATTGTATCTGGTGCAGATGATCGTCAGGTGAAGATCTGGCGAATGAATGGTAAATCCACACAAACTTTTGTTTTCTCCCCTCAGTTGTCTACTGTCATATAGTTTCCATCTAGTTTTCTAACATCAGTTTCGTGGTATTTAACCTGCTTTAAGTAAGCATGAAGAACTATCATTTAGCTTATTTTAAGATTGCAATTTATGATGGGTTGAAAGTGACTGCTGCTGTGCAGTACTCTTAGATAATCAGGCAAATCAACTATTGGATTTCCTTACTAGCCCTTTGTTGAACCTAGGATGTTGGGAGCCTGTGCACTACCCTCTTCTCAAGCCATTGAAGGTGTGAACAGTTACCTTCAATGCCTTCATAGAGGGCGATATAGATGTCTTTTTGCTAGAGACTCTTTGTAATATTCTAAATAAATTTCTTTACTAGAATAATATGGAAGTCGCGATCTTTCTTGCAGTGGAGGAGGTTAAACAAGCTGATACCTAGGATTAAGGCATTAGTTATTGAAGTATAAATCTATTTTTTGTACTTGGTAAAATGTATTATTGCGTTAGAAATGGATATGTAGGGAGTTATCAACTCTTTAACTTTTCTTTYGCATGGTTTCATTAATTGATGTTGTCTCTGTTTTCTTAATTTATGAGTGGCTTTTGCCTTAGGAGTTGTGGAGGTTGAAGAATGTTACCTTTTCTGTTACCTACGCAACCAATGTCCTGCACAGTTCACATATTCCTCCCAAAATATGATTTATTGTTCATTCTTGATTATTAAAAAGAAAAATCATGAGGGTGGAAATTTTGATGCATTTCTTTAATGTTGGATGGAACAAATCATACTTCCTTTCTATTATTAGAACAAGTTTTGTATAGAAAAACTTCAAATCCAGCAAATATCTGCTTAGCTTTGTCTTCTTGCAGTAGAGTATTTGATTTGCATAAAGTAATCACTAATAGTTGGGATGAAACATCCTATCGTATTCCAAGCTTTTAGCTTGTGATTAGTTTTTCGTTTCCTTATGACTTTGGAAACTTGTAATGAGTGTCTAATTTTCCTGAACTCATTTCTCTTCAGACACAAAGGCTTGGGAAGTGGACACATTGAGAGGCCATATGAATAATGTTTCATGTGTGCTATTCCATGCAAGACAAGACATTATCGTCTCAAATTCAGAAGATAAGAGCATTCGAGTGTGGGATGCTACAAAAAGGACTGGTCTTCAAACGTTTCGTAGGGAACATGATAGATTCTGGATCCTGGCTTCTCATCCTGAGATGAATCTTCTGGCAGCTGGCCATGACAGTGGCATGATAGTGTTCAAATTGGAGAGGGAACGCCCTGCTTTTTCTGTTAGTGGAGATTCTCTGCTTTATGTAAAAGATCGTTTCCTACGTGCCTTTGAGTATTCAACTCAGAAAGATATTCAGTTGATACCAATTCGTAGACCTGGATCTAACAGCTTAAATCAAGGTCCCCGCACTCTTTCTTACAGTCCTACCGAAAATGCTGTGTTGATCTGTTCAGATATGGATGGAGGTTCTTATGAACTCTACATTATACCTAAAGACAGCTATGGTAGAGGTGATACTGTTCAAGAGGCAAAAAGAGGTGTTGGGGGATCTGCAGTTTTTGTGGCTCGAAATAGGTTTGCTGTGCTTGAGAAGAGTACTAACCAAGTGTTAGTCAAGAATCTTAAAAATGAGATTGTTAAAAAGAGTCTTCTCCCAATTGCTACAGATGCCATATTCTATGCAGGCACTGGGAACTTGCTCTGTAGGGCAGAGGACAGAGTAGTCATTTTTGACCTTCAGCAGAGAATTGTTCTTGGGGACCTTCAAACTTCTTTTATTAGGTACGTTGTTTGGTCACATGACATGGAAAGTGTTGCATTGCTGAGCAAGCATTCCATTGTAATAGCTGATAAAAGACTTGTGCACCGTTGCACTCTTCATGAGACAATTCGTGTCAAAAGTGGAGCTTGGGATGATAATGGTGTATTCATATACACAACACTAACCCACATCAAGTATTGTCTTCCAAATGGGGACAGTGGAATTATCAAGACCCTGGATGTCCCTATATATATTACAAAAATATATGGAAATACAATCTTTTGCTTGGACCGGGATGGAAAAAACCGTCCTATTATTATCGATTCAACTGAGTACATTTTCAAGCTGTCCCTGCTGAGGAAGAGATATGACCAAGTTATGAGCATGATTAGGAACTCTGAACTCTGTGGCCAAGCAATGATTGCATACCTGCAGCAGAAGGGCTTTCCAGAAGTTGCTCTGCATTTTGTGAAGGATGAGCGTACTCGCTTCAACTTAGCTCTCGAAAGTGGCAATATTCAAATAGCAGTTGCTTCTGCTAAAGAGATTGATGAGAAAGATCATTGGTACCGACTGGGGGTGGAGGCCCTTCGTCAGGGTAATGCAGGAATTGTTGAATATGCATACCAGAGGACAAAGAACTTCGAAAGACTCTCCTTCCTTTACTTGATAACGGGTAATTTGGATAAGCTGTCGAAGATGATGAAAATTGCTGAAGTTAAGAATGATGTTATGGGTCAGTTCCATGATGCTCTTTACCTGGGAGATATTCAGGAGCGTGTCAAGATATTGGAGAATGCTGGTCATTTGCAACTTGCATATATCACAGCTTCAAAACACGGGCTTCATGATATTGCTGAACGTATTGCAGGAGAACTGGGTAACAACGTTCCTTCTTTGCCAAAAGGGAAGTCGACCTCTTTGTTGATTCCACCAAAACCCATATTATGTGGTGGAGATTGGCCCCTATTGATGGTTACCCGAGGGATCTTTGAGGGTGGTCTTGAAAATGCTGGCAAAAACGAGGACTATGAAGATGCTGCAGATGCTGATTGGGGTGAAACTTTAGATATTGGAGAAGTAGACAACTTGCAGAATGGGGACATCAGTGCAGTGTTGGAGGATGAAGAAGCACATGAAGAAAATGACGAGGATGGAGGATGGGATCTTGAGGATTTGGACCTGCCACCTGAAGCTGACACACCAAAAACTGTAAATCCACGATCTTCTGTATTTGTTGCACCCAATCCTGGAATGCCAGTTAGCCAGATTTGGGTTCAGAAATCATCTCTTGCTGCTGAACAGGCAGCTGCTGGAAATTTTGATACGGCAATGCGTCTCCTAAGCCGCCAACTTGGAATAAGAAATTTTGTTCCTTTGAAGCCATTGTTTACCGATCTTTGCACTGGCAGTCACTCTTACCTGCGTGCCTTTTCTTCTACACCAGTGATCACCGTAGCTCTGGAAAGGGGCTGGAATGAGTCAGCAAGTCCAAATGTGCGGGGTCCACCTGCACTTACCTTTAATTTTTCTCAGTTGGATGAGAAGCTCAAGGCGGGTTACAAGGCTACAACTGGTGGGAAATTTACTGAAGCACTACGAGTTTTTATGTCTATTCTTCATACAATTCCTCTTATTGTTGTTGAGACACGGAGAGAAGTGGATGAAGTTAAGGAATTGATTGTCATTTGCAAGGAATATGTTCTGGGTTTGAAAATAGAATTAAAGAGGAGGGAAGTGAAGGACGACCCTGTTCGTCAGCAGGAGCTTGCTGCTTACTTCACTCACTGCAACCTCCAGCTTCCTCACTTGAGACTTGCACTGATGAATGCTATGACTGTTTGCTACAAGGCTGGTAATCTGAGTACTGCAGCCAACTTCGCAAGACGACTCTTGGAAAGCAATCCATCTGCTGAAAACCAAAGCAAATCGGCACGCTCTGTTCTTCAGGCTGCAGAGAGGAACATGAGAGATGTTTCTCAGCTGAATTATGACTTCAGAAATCCCTTTGTGGTGTGTGGAGCCACCTATGTCCCTATTTACCGTGGACAGAAGGATGTCACCTGTCCTTACTGTGGTACTCATTATGTTCCAGACCAGCAAGGGCAAGTATGTAATGTCTGTGATCTTGCTGCAATTGGTGCTGATGCATCCGGCATCCTTTGCTCTCCTTCACAAATCCGATGATCTCGACCTTTGCCATGTTTTAGTTCATGCCAAGTAGCTGTTTCCTTCCATAGAACAAAAGGTAGAATATTTTTACAATGTGTTTGTTATCATCTCTGGTTCGGCACTAGGTTTTTTTCTGTCATAACCTTCATTTTTCTTCTATATTTTAAGTAGTTGCTCAAACTTTCACTAAATGCCAAAGGTTGGAATATTATTTTGCTCACAGAAAGCCATTTATACATCTTTCTTTCTTTCAATCCGCTCTCAATCTATTATTCTCTTTAGAAATTCCCTTTTTGGGTAAATCTTGGTGCTTTTTTGCACTGTTTGAGTTACGATGAATGAAGATTGTCATTTGCTGAGCCTCGAAGCAGTTTTTTTTTTTTTTTTTCTTTCCCCAATTTCTTGTGGTAGCTCCAGGAATGTAAGGGATAGAAATTTTGCAGTTGCTTTTGGATTTTTATTTTGTTGTAATAGCTTTCATTGTAACAGATGACCAACTTCAGCATTGAGCTTTTCTCAAGTGATGTAGGAAAACTGGAGGAGGTGGTGGGGAGACTTACATATGCTTGCTGGTTGCTGTCAGATTCTCGGGTCAATAGTGCTGGAGACTGTGTTGTGGCTGGTCTATGTCTTTACCTTTTTGGCCCCTTTGTAGTGTGGCTGGGCTGGTTATAAATAATGTAATGGAACGACACATCTTTTTGTATTATTTCTCCTTAAAACTAGATGTTTCTTGTCTCTAGGTTACCATTTTGTAAAAGTTTTGATTCTTTTGAACAACATTTGCGCCAGACTCGGTCATTTTCTGATGTGGTTGGGTACTTGTAGTAAGTTTTCTGTTTCAATGAATCATAGATTTAAAGATTTATTGTTGTGGTTTTCTTTTGTTCAAGTGTGAAAGCAACCATATATTGGTAGCTTTTATTTCTGATGCACGCTTACATGGTCTCCAAGCGAACCGCGTCCAATGTTGAGAAGCGTTGTTTGCCTTTGGGGTCATTCTGTCAGTATCCTTCTTCAAAACATATGGGACACACGCTGTTGATTAACAACCTTTACCTCTGCAAGAGCAAAAAGTACCCTCTAGAGAAGGATGAGGTAATTCACAAGTTCAAAGAGTAGAAGGTCAGCCCTCAATGCGACCTTAGGCGAAACATCAAGAAACATCAAGAAGGCAATGACTGATTTGGAACAGTGTTACTTGTATTATAGTTAGTTTTCATATTATACTGATATTATATTAACTAAATTTTAATTTCTTGTTCAACTAGTTTTGGTTAGCTTCTTTCTACATTGAATAAATATCTTTCACGAGATGTCAGATTGTTAATGATATTTTGAGACATTACTTCTTCCACATTTTGAACTTATCAAGTTTTACTTGGGCCAAGTGTGATGTCTTTCTTGTAGTTTTGGGTCTTGTCTTTCCAAGCAAAGGATCATCAAGCCTCAACAAACTTGTTCCTTAATAGTTCTTGATTCTTTGTGCCTACTGTTGAATTTCATTCTACGAGTTAGGATGAGGTTTTTGCATCACATAATATGAATCAAAAATCCAAAATAAAGGCATTAATGACATTGACCGGAAAGTAAACTTGAACTCCGAATACAAACCAAGGAAAAGGCAACGAATAAGAAATTTGTATTGTATCAAATTATCTTAATTAGCTTGGTCAGTAGATATAATAATTTCATAGTATTAAATTACTATTTAAAATATCATTAAAACAATAATAAATTAAACGTATCTTTATTTCCATTAAGTAAATAAATCTAAACTATTTAATTTATATTATTTGAGAAAATTATTAAAAAGACTATGAACTTTGGAGGAAGCAAGACATTTTTTTAGTTCAAAATATTAGGATAAATATAAAAATTAAAATCATCTCATATTACTTACTTCCTTTTTTAAAATACGTCACAAACATGATTTTTTTCTTTATATCACATCACACTATTAAATATGTTTTTCATTGTTCATCCTTATTTAATTTTCAAACCAACATTTTTCCTCTAATGCAATAAATTCTCTTCTTTTCCAATGTAAATGTAAAATGGTCACTTTGTTAGAAATTCTAGACAAATTTATTATCTTATTGATTAATGCGTTTTACCTATTGTGACATACTTTAAAAAAATGGAGGGAGTAATTAATATCTTAATATCAAATGTAAAAAAAAAAAAAAMYWAA